>JAYMGJ010000093.1:0-75584 GCA_037178675.1 Scleroderma bovista | reverse complement strand
GGCTGGCTGGTACATCTCTGGGCAGGGATCAATCCAGAAGGCTGGGACGGTTGCGAGAGCAGGATCTTCATAGTGGAGCAACTGATAATCTACTCCCATGAAGTTAGCTCGGGCATGCGGCGTCAAATAAGCATGAAGCTTAGCAGAGGGGAGATAATAAGACCCGTTGAAGGCCCAATGGACCTGTGGATTCTCTGGATATACGATGGCTAGCTCCTCGCCAACCATACCTCTGACTTGACCCTGTTCTGGTTCAGGGTGCAGGTTCGCGATCAGAGGAAAAGGGGTGTTGTCGATTCATCTCCGGTAAGCCAGAACAACTCCCTGCATCACCTGACCGCCAAACTCCTCGGAAGGGTGGCTTTCAAGGTGAGCGGCTCGACCTATACCAGGCCTAAGCTCGACATAGAATTCCTCCAATACTCCCTGCACGTACTGAGTCCAAACACCTCTGGTAGAGGGTGGACTGTTATCCTCCAGATCAGGTTGGATGTCAGCGGCGACTTCACCTTCAGCAATCACATCTGCGCGTCGTCGCCATCGCTCTTGAAGAGCTCTACGGCGATCAGCTGCATAAGAAGGAGGTGGAGTGGGGCTTCGTTGCGGTTGTACCACTCGATGATTACCAATCCTTACTATCCTCCTTCCCTGTTCCCTTCTTCCTCTTTCCTGCATCTGAAGCTCACTTTCGTTCCTGGCCAGAGGCCCAGGAACGTAAATTGGCAAGCTGCCTCGAGATGAGTTCCACCTGGAGATCGGCCTGGGCCTGCTCCCTTGCGAATTCCTCGAGTCGGAGTCTGATGTCTGTTCGAAGGTAATTGGCATCTGAAACGTTATCAATGAATATCTCTTCATCATATGGAAGAGATTCGATGATAACAGATTGCCAATGTCTGAACAAGATGCGGAACTGGTAGGGCAATGCCCACCGAGGATCAGGAACAGCAATGTGAGAGTCAATGTAACTGTAAAATCGGTCCTGACTAATGAGGGCGAGTTGCTCCTCCCTACTAAGAGGTAGAGGTCTCCTAATATGTCCCATATTTCCACTAAGCGAATCACCGCTGTGGTTTTCCCTAGACTGATATATGCGATAATTTCGCACAGCCTCTCTCCAATAAAAGTCCACTGACTGGTGAACACTAGGAGGTGCCGTTGTATCAATGGTAACAATCTCGTCACCATCGTCAAGGGGATTACTGGCATTAGGGAATAATCCCATATACTCAGCAATGGTAGGAGCAGGAGCAGGTGGCTGCGAGGTAACCAAGAGATGAACTGCATAGCACACAAAGAGTGCGGCAAAGTAGTTGTATCTCCAGCGTTCAAACCAAAACACAAACAAAGAATATATTGTAAGAGATATCACGGCAAAAACAAATGGTAACTCGTGAAGAACTTCAGCTATGAGCTGTCTAAGGTTCATAGCAGGAGGCAGTGACGAAGACAGAACTGCCGTATGCTTCCTGGTATGGCCTTAAACAGGGCTCATAACCTGTAGCAACAAAACTGGGGCAACAGCAACGGGTAGCACAAGCGTACCTTTGATAGCTAGTAGCTGGTTCTTGAAGTTGAGTTGTTTTTATGAAGTGGTGAGTAATGAGAGAACAGTTGAACTGTATTGAACTAGGTGTTAGACACTGAGTTCGTTCTTTTATTACATGGGATATCCTACAGGGTATATATACCTGTGGTACATGGTCTGTGCATAGATAAGTATTATTCTTGCCTATTTCACCATATTCCCATATGTAGTAGGTGCAGTTTCCATAAACGTAGTTATCTGGAAACGTGCCTGTAATGTGCATCAGCATGTGTTATACACGTGCCTTGCATGTGATAGTTCCGGCTATCCTGTGGAGCCGGTCATGTGATCTACTGGTAATCCAGTTGACACTACTCCGAATCACATGTAACTGTGATATCTGGAAATCTCCAAGATTAGATTAAGATAAGATATAATCATACTTTCTTGTCGACATTCTGTACCTTATGTTAGGCACTAGGCCCGACATTGCCTTTGCAGTCACCCATCTTTTGTGCCATGCTGCGAATCCATCCCAGGACCACCTAAACAAAGCGCTGTATATCTGTCGCTACTTGATTAGTACACCTAATTACTCCCTAGTGTACAATGGTGGATCTGGTGCTGGCCTGCATGCACGGACTCAGATTGGGGATCAGACCCTACCTCTCGCCTCTCGCAAATAGGTTTCTACCTGAAGCTTGCAGATGGCTTGATCAGTTGGACTTCTTGTGCACAGAAGACTATTGCATACTCGTCCACTGAGGCCGAATACATGGCTTTGAGCGATTGCACTCGCCAAGTTACCTGGATTTGGAGTTTACTCGGTGAGCTTGGCTATAAGCTGAAAGCTATCCCGATTTGCAGTGATAATCAGGGGTCCATATTCATGGCATCCAACCCTGTAACAGAGCCTCACTCCAAGCACATCGACATCTGCTACCACGGAATCTGTGAGTTAGTCGCGAAAGGTAACGTGGAACTATTCTTCATTGATGGTGCTGAAAATCCCGCCGATCTGCTCACCAAGAACTTACCCCGCGAGAAATTTGCGAAGTTCAGAGCTCAACTAGGCTTACAGTTTCCCTCCGGCAGCATCTAGGGCCTTATTTGCTGAAGTGCTCTACGTGCAGCACAGTGAGGGGGAGTGTTGAAGTCACACGTGCACCTGGTGTAAACCGTCGACGAAGTGCACACAAGACTGCGACCCATATTAGTGTAGACTTAGTAATAGTCCTCTTTAGAGTAGATGTTACATGTCACATGTCACACATCACAGTCACGTGTCACACTATTTGTTGTATATAAACAGCGTTCATCGCTTATATAATATAACAGCTCTTGACCAGCTACTGCTACCATTCTGGTTGTGCACTCCACCCAACAGGTGAGTTGGAGTAGCAGTTCCTCTACGTATATAGGTATTGCTTCAACAGATATCTCCCATCTCCTGCTGAAGCCCTCCATGCCCCGGAAATCCCTTCAACAAGAATTGTATGAAGAGCTTGACTATGTGGCCTTAAAGATCATGGATTTGAGATGGAAGAACACAATCACCTATTTCAATGATGATCTGGATGATGAGTTCTCATCAGACGACTCACTCAAACCCATCATCATCACCCCCCCCTCTCCTATATCCCCGATTCTTCCTTCAGACCTTGATTCTGGCTCGTTATCCTCTTCCAACTCTTCCAACTCATTTCATGACCAAGACTTGCGATATAGCCGCCTCTTGGATGTGATACAGGCACTGCACGATGAAACAAAGCACGCTCATGTGTTGAACCAGCTGCAAGAGTGGCCACTCCATGCACCACAGTTGCATCTTCTGGAACACTTCACCAAATTTTGCCCTCATTTGTTCCATAAAAAATTGTGTGTCGATCCCGCAGTTTTTGACTGCATTTTAGATCACATCAGTGATCATCCTATTTTTCAAAGCAGGTCAAACAACCTACAGCTCCCGGTTGCTGTGCAACTTGCAATATTTCTCAATCGCGCTGGCCACTACAGGAATGCAATTTCACCTGAAGACATTGGACAGTGGACAGGTGTCAGCATGGGTTCGGTAATCAACTGCACACACCGGGTCATGGTTGTGATCCTTGATCAGCACGATGAGTTTATTGGTATCCCTTGCACAGCCTCTGAAGATGCAGAGGAGGCAAGGAAATTCATAGAAGAGTGCACTTGCCGTGGATGGCGAAATGGAATTTTTGCAGCGGATGGAACAACTATTAACCTGCACGAGAAGCCATCAATATACGGTGAAACCTTTTATGATTGGAAATCGAGGTACTCCCTTAATTGCCAGGTGTGTTATACCTGTTCCTACATCTCTGTAAATTCATGTGGCACAGTTGGTTGTTATGCCGCATAATTTGCTCATTGTTGATTATGGCCTTGGCCATCCTGGAAGTGTCCATGACACATATGCATTTCAGGGGACATACCTGGCGAGGAATCCTGGGCATACGATCCTCCAGGATCATTGGATATGGGCAGATAGTGCATACCCATCTCACACATGGTGTGTTGTCCCCTTCAAAACACCACGGACTGCTCACCTGTCACGAGCTCAGAACTTGTACAACAAGTACTTATCGTGGGTGCGTACAGGTTGGTTGACATCGGATGGGCCTCCTTTTGATCAGTGCTGAACTAGGTCTGAGTCTGTGTGGAACATGCTTTTGCAGCCCTGAAAGGCTGGTTCCAGTCTCTCTGTGAGCTTTGTCTACAGATACGCACAGAACATGACTTACAGATTGCGGTATACTGGGTGGAGTGTTGTCTCATCCTCCACAACATGATCATTCGTTTTGAGAGCGTGCCTGGAGTAGAATCAACTGCTGGCTGGGCAATGGATGAGGGGAGGGAACCGGATCATTGCCTGAATCCTGTTGTGGTGGATGTTCCTGAAGGGTTGCCTGGTCAGCAGTTTCGTGGGGAATTGATGAGGTGCCTTTTTACTCACCTTAACATGCTTGAATGATGACATATACTGCCAATAGAAAGGGCCAATGGTAGTTATATTCAGTATACAGTCCTGATACATCAGTGAGAAAAAAAACATGCATGACACACCACATAGCGTACACAACCGAGAACGTAGACCAGTACCAACAGCACAGGCAATGAGATAGCAATACAACGAGATGTGATGAGTAGATGGTTCAGCTAATTGAACGATGAGGGACCTGAAGATGAGCTGGGCTGTTTGCTGCTTTGCAACTCAGCAAGCCGGACCTGCAATTGCAACACCTCAATCTGCTTCAAGTATGCATTTTCCTTGGCTTGCTTGAGCTTGATCTCCAACTTCTTCAGCCCCTCCTGGCGCCTGAATTCAGCCTTGGCATTTTCATGACTGAAGTGGATTTCGTCCCACTGAAGGGAAATTTCTTTGTCCCTGATGGCATAGTTCATGTGAGCCACATAACGTCGAGTACGATCAGCAGATGCCTCCTCTGTCTCCTTGCCGAAATCACTCAGCTTATCATAAAGTTCTGCCTTAATGCGAAGGGTTCTCCATTGCTGTCTCCATCATTGTCGTATATGTCGATGACGTCTCCTTCATCACTCGAGTACTGGGGGCCATCTACTGGATCCCCCTTGTCGTCACTCCCTGGTGATGGGTCTTGGCCATCCATGATGCCATGGGCAGTATTATCCTGCTTGCCAGTGTCTTCAGCGGTGTCAGGCTCCTGCACGTCCACTGCAAATAATCAGGCCTTATTTTGTTTCTTTGGTTTGGGGCAGCGGTCTGTGAAGTGTCCCACTTCGCCGCAGTTGAAACATCCTGTATCCTTCCGCGAGAGTGTCCCTCTCGCTTTCCCTGAGGCTCCACCTCCTCTATTGTAGGTGCCTCAACCGGCATCCCTCATTCCAGGCCGCTGGCCATCTGCTCACTGCTGTCTTGCATTGGACAGTGCTTTCTTATACAGCACATTTCCCCTGCGGAAATATTTGTGCCCGTTGCCAGAGTTCTCAGAACTCAACTTCTCCTTCGCAGGAACACCTGCGCTGGCCCCTCTAAATGAACTCTTCACTGCTTGAGTTTGGGAGTGATTGCTGATCATCTTCAGCGTGCTCTCCATCTTCTGAACCTCGACCAGGATTTGATCCATGGCTGAGTGTTCTGCGGATATTCTGCGTGCCTTCACGACTCCTTCTGCCAACGTCAATGGGAGTCCGTTGATGAACTTCCTCCTCATGGAATAATCATCCAGCAGCTGGACCATCCTGGCTGCACAATGTCTCATGTCATTGGAGAATGCAAGGGCCCCTCGCTCAGAGGAGTACCTCATCTTATTGTACTTTTCAGCCGCATTCTGTGCGGAGGCTTCGTGAATGAATCGCACAAAGAGTGCGCAGATGAGGTCCTCAAAAGTCCAGTAATGGATCATGCGATCTGGGCCTTCAACTTCCTGGTCAAACCATTGGCCTGCTAAGTCTTCCAGACAGGCACCCGTGTACGTGACCCTGTCTCCATTGCGGGCAGGGCCTGTCACTTTATAAATCCTGAACCAGCGCAAAACCTGGTTCACCCATTCATCGAATATGTTGATGCTGTCCTGGCCCTTGTATGCTTTGGGCTGGGTTATCTTCATCAACTTCACTTCTGGACCCGCTGGATCGCCGGGTCAGCCGACAGCTTCGTATACACGCTGTCTGTATCGGTTGAGCAGGGTGTCTGTATAGCCACTCATTCCAGGGGTCAATCCTTGATTCTGAGCTGTATAGCTCAGCTGATTATATTGCCCAGAGCGATTTGGAGTTCACACCGAGCGCACTTCTCTGCGCTCACAACGATGCCTTCTGTCATTGTCGCTGTCGTCGTCTGAGGAGTTGGATCCTCCTCCTCCTCCTGGGCCTCCTCCTCCTGGGCCTCCTCCTCCTCCTGGAGGTGGCAGAGGTGGAAGGTTCTGGTACCTTTGGGCAAATGGGCCTTGCTCATATCAAGGGACTTCCCTCGCTTCTTCACGTCTTTCACACCAAGCCAAGTGGGGTGGGATGTCTTGCGATCAGGTGTCTCTTGATGCCCCATCATTCTCTGCCTGTGGAGTGTTCAATGTCACTCGTCACCCACTCGTCCCGCGAGTGGGAGTGTTGAAGACGGAGAAGCAGTCTTGCTCCTCTTTGTCGTCGATTTCGCTCTTGACAGTGAATCTCGGTGTCGGGTTATCTGAGAATACATCCCTGCGTGATGTGTTCTCATTTCGAGGATCTGTTAGGAGAGCTACCCAGAGGCTGTCGAACATAGCCGCCTGGTCTCCTCCTGGGACCAACCCATGGTTGTAGTCCCTTTCCTCACGGGGTGTGTTTCACCAGTCCTCGGCGAGCATCCCCATTAATTCTCACATGGACTCCTGCACCTCACTATAACATGGAGGGTATGGTCCTTGGGAGAATGGGGAGGCAAAGAAGAAGGCACAACGGAGCTTGTGGAGTCGAGTCTCCTGCTCTCCTATCACTGGTGTACTCGCCAGTCAACTAATCCCCGTCATTGGGGTGCTTGCTGGCAGACTGGTCAGAGAGCTATCCATCCTCATAGTGTTCCTTGAGGTCGTTGACCTCAGATCAGGTGCCTCATATATGTCATCGAGACCACTGGTCTCCTCATGAGCAAGGGCTCTGTTTACTTCCTCTAGGCGAACTTGCCTCGTACCGCCGTCAGCGGTGTTGGGCGCTTGGTTGCCATGGGAAGAATTTTCACAAGCCCTTTCAGGCTCACTAGACCTTGTGGCGCTCCTCAAGGTCATCCTGCACGTTGTCACACTAGTACCTACAACACTCATGTCCAGGTTGTTCAAAAAATGTAAGTTGTTGCTGGCTCTGATGACTGATAGTCACACTGTCAAGTCTGGGTCTACTCCGGTAGGGGGTCCGGTCAAGTCTGGACGAGCGCGGACGAAGGAAGAGGGCAGAGGGCTGGACGAGGGATTAGTCCGGCCGGAGTTGGTGACCGCTTGGATTCAACGACAAGGACAACGTGCGTTCATCCCTTGCGTAGGTTCCGGTCAAGGTGATAGAGACGGAGACGGAGACGGAGACAGGCAGAGACTGGAGTAGTGACTAAGTTGATTTCAGACTGAGGTATACCAGGACGGAGTACAGGGTACTTATACTACAGAGAACTAGGGTCGAGTATTTTACGGTGACAAGTAAACATCCTAATGGCGGACAAAGGACGACCGGAGTAAGGGATGGATCAGGTCCGATGAAAATAAAGTCAGGTCCGGGTAAAATAAACTAGGTCCGGTGAAAATGATACAAGGTAGAAGATATAACGAGTACATGGAGAACTCACGTCAAGACAGGGCAGACGGGCAGGTGTGGTAAGGACTGGATGCGGGCTAGACCAAGGGTTGTAGTTAGCGGAGGTGTATCTGTGCGACCATGACCGGAGTAACTGAGAGCGACTGGAGTTGAGCTGTAGTGCTGTGATGTGACTGGAGTAACCGGATATGATCCGGAGTTGGACATGGTCGTAACACACACCCTCAATGAACACAACCTGTGTTATATTGAGGGTAGGTGATGGTACAGTAGTAGAGTAGTTAGAAGATAATCTGCTTATGTAATGAGCACCAGCACTATATATATGGGCACTTCTGCTTATATAAGCAGAAGCACTACTATACCAAAGATAGACCTCCTAGTGGTCAACAGTAAAGGGAGATTACTCCCTTTACAACATCAATGACGACGACATGGTGACACCCATCTGCAAGCCAAAGGCTCGATCCAACAATGATGACCACATATGGCCACTGCAGTGGTGAATCATCAATGATGACAATGTCGACCTGCTGCATGTAGAGGCACGATGACACTGCTGCCGCCCACGTATGGCCACTGCTGCTGTAGAACATCGACGATGACGACTGCTGTCACGCACCAAACATGTTTGGACTGTGGACATGGAGAAAGTTAGCCAATGAAATTAATGTGAAGAACGCACCCAAGATCTGTTGAAAGATTGTCCCGACTTGAGGGATACAGACAGCCCTCGCTATCCATATCATGCAAAGTCAAGACTATCCTTATGTGAAGAATGAATACAAGCTCATTGTAGCCATCTATCGCACAAGAATGACTATCCTGGAGCAAGAGATGACTGCCGATGTCCAGCAGTCATCCCTCGCACGAGAACTGCCAAGAAGCAGAAGAATCCAAGGATTGATGATCATTTCAGTATGAGAGAGGAATGCAACCTACTGCAGTCCAACTCCCATACCAGAACAACCAAAGAAGCAGAAGAAACAATAGAGAAACAAAGGAGAAAAGGAAGAATCATTTTTAGTGCCCAAATATCAAATTTAGGCACCCAGTGCTGGCATTCCGATCTTTTGAATAGCTCTGCCGTTTTTGAAGCTATCAATCATGTGACTATACCATCATGGAGCCTAGACCGTGGTCTATCTGCCTGTCAAGTTCCGACGTAAATCCATTTATTTCCCATGGAGATATTCCACCCACAATCCAGACACCCACTTCATCACTCACTATGGAGTCCACATTTTCTCTGGAACATTTCTCCACTATTGCAGCAGACCTCAACTATGTCCTGCTCTTGGGACAGCCTCTCCCTGAGCTCCTGTGTATTGTCTGGTACATCTTCCCAGCCTACTCCCCCAGTCCCTCTTGTTCTTGGTCAGCGCATTCTCCTCGTCAGTCCTGTGTTGCGCACGTACTTTGGTCGTCTCAAGTCTATTGTTAGACTTGAAAATTCATACCTGGTCATCTCTGTGTCTCCTGAGTCCTCTGCATATGGTCATTTCATCCCAGAGTCCTGCCACATCCATCTCCTGTAGCAACAAAACTGGGGCAACAGCAACAGGGTAGTGCAAGCATACCTTGATAGCTAGTAGCTGGTTCTTGAAGTTGAGTTGTTTGTGAAGTAGCGAGTAATGAGAGAACAGTTGAACTGTATTGAACTAAGGAACTACTGGGAATCCTACAGGGTATATATACCTGTGGTACATGGTCTGTGCATAGATAAGTATTATCCTCACCTATTTCACCATATTCCCATATGTAGTAGGTATAGTTTCCATAAATGTAGTTATCTGGAAACATGTTTGTAACATGCATCAGCATGTGTTATACATGTGCCTTGCATGTGATAGTTCCGGCTATCTTGTGAAGCCGGTCATGTGATCTACCAGTATTCCAGTTGACACTACTCCGAATCACATGTAACTGTGATCTCTGGAAATCTCCAAGATTAGTTTAAGATAAGATATAATCATACTTTCTTGTCGACACTCCTCCTTGCTATGACTTGAACTCTAGAAGGTTCAGTCACGAGCGATTGTCTTGGAATTTCTGCCATGTTAGATTCTTCGTCATCATATCAGCTTTCTGCTGATTAGTAGGAACATAGTCAAGCATGAAAGTTTGTTTCTCAATGCATTCACGGAGGAAATAATACTTGATATCAATGTGCTTTGACCGTCCTTCCATTACTGGATTTTGTGCAATGTGTATAGTGCCTTTGTTATCTCCAAACATCATGAAGTGTTGGAGGGATAGATGACACTCTTGGAAGAGGGACTTGATCCATAGAATCTGTTGTGCGCAATCGCACATAGACATGTATTCAGCTTCTGTTGATGACAAAGCCACTGTTGGTTGTCAGCAAGATCGCCAGCTAACCAAGTCATTGCCAAGAAAGATAGTATAACCACTAGTTGAACGTCTTGTTTCACTATCGCCTGCCCAGTCAGAGTCTGAATAACAATCCAATGATGAAGCTCCTCCTGAAAAATGAAGTGCAAGATTTGGAGTTGAACCCAAATACTTCACTATGTGAAGTGCCTTCAAGAGGTGTTCTTCGGTAGGATTTGCCATGAACTGTGACATTTTTATTATGGCAAAGGCAATGTCCGGACGCATGCCAAGCATGACAAATAGGAGTGATCCTATAACAGATTGATACCATTGTCTTGTTGTTGGACTTGCATTGTAATCCTTTGGTGCTGTAGATGGTTGATACCCAGCAGGTAAAGGTGTGCAGACATGTTTGACATTCCCCATTTGAAAATGTTTGAGTACTTTCAAGACATAGGGATGTTGGTGTAAAACCATTGAGCGTTTAACGCAATTGTGAGTGATCTGGAATCCAAGGTATTCTTGTACTGGACCCATGTTGCGAGCTTCCCATACATTAAGGAATGTGGTTTTCTTCTTCTTGAGGAGTTTGGCAGAATTTGACATAAGAAGTCTATCATTGACGTAGATGATGAACAGCATGATGCCTGATTTATCTTGGTAGATGTATACTCCAGGATCTGCTTTGGAACGTTTGAGTTGAGCTTTAGGAGTGATTTGTGTAGCTCTTTGTTCCATGCTAGTGTGGCTTGCTTCAGGCCATAGAGAGCACACAGTAGACAATAGACCTTGTTACTTGAACCTGGTACTTTGAAACCTTTGGGTTGCTCCATGTAAATTTCTTCATCGAGTTGCCCATATAAGAAGGCAGTCTTAACATTAAGACTTTCAATTTCCCAGTCATTTCGACATGCATAAGCCAAGAGCAGTCGTACTGTCTCAAAGCATGTGACCGGTGAGAAGGTTTTGTCATAGTCTTCACCATAGATTTGAGAAAAGCCTTTCGCAACCAAGCAGGCTTTAAATCTTCCATCCAATTTCTTTGCAAATACCCAGCAACATTTGACAGGTTTTCGATCTGGTGGACAATCCACCAAAGTCCATACATTTCTATCTTTGATAGACTTGATTTCTTCCTTGCATGCCTGTTCCCATTTCTTCTGTTCATCCAATGGATAATTTCAGATATCCTTGAAATGATAAGGAATACCCTTGAGTGGCTTTGCTGCCTGCTTCATGATGTAGTTGAGAATATAGTGTTGACCTAGTTGAATCATAGTGTCAACATCACTGTTTGGAACTATGACGTCTTCCATTTCATTCTTGTCTTCATCCATGGATTGTAACAGAACAGTGGCAGGAGCCTCTTGAGGTTCTGCAGGTGCAGGAGGATTTGGTCTTGTTTTGACCATGGGTTCTGTTTGAGGAATATTTGGAATTCCTCTTCCTAAAACTGTTCTAGTCCATTCTTGTTCTCTTGCAATTTCTTGTTCTATATCCACAGGACTCCTTTGACCGTAAACATTGTCTGGTCTCAGAGGTGGATTGCAAATGCGAGGGGGATTGCAACAGATTGGATTAGGTATATTAGGAACTCTGAATGCTGGAATTGGGGAATCTCGGGCTTCTTGATCAAAGTAAAAGAACTCTTCTGGTCTGGGTCGTTGTGCCTCTTGAGGGCGTTCCCAAGATTTCGTTCGTTCCAGGCCTGCTTGAAGGGCCTGGCTGGTTGCCACCTGCAAAACCCCCAGTGGTGAATGATTCCATGGATGTTGATGGCAACAATGCGGGACACCCCACTACATTGCCAGAGTCTTGTCTCAATGAATGGAAGCCACCAACCTTGTGTCCGCCTTGGGTATGTGAGGAAGGCTGGACACCCCCAGCACAACTACTGCAATTCAATGCAGTGAGTGCCATGATGTTTTCGGGGACATTGTCTTGCGCACAGGGCAACGGTTGGACTCTGCCTCCAAACCCACCACCTTCACTCCGACCAGGCCAGGCACCCACACATCTGGTAACCTCCCCAGATGAAATGATCTGCCCACAACAGTTCTCTCCCAAACATACCCCAGGAAACAGTAGGCATAGCCCAGCTTTCACACACTCCACTGTTAACACCCTGATCTTAGTCAACTCAGCAGATCACTCAATGTCCACGGATTCACCTGGTCTGACAGTTCCAGAAAATCCTCCACAGCAGTCACGCACATTAGCATCCTGAACAGAGAATACACGGGATGTGGTAGAGTCATCCGCAGTCCCGCACAATCCATCATCTGTGGGACAATTCCTGTGTTCCCCCACCAGTACCACTGAAGATTATGAACAAACCATGCCACTGCCCACAAATGAGTTATGTGATTATGATGTTATCGACATCAGTGTTGATGGACCACACTATGGGCCTGACCGCAGGCCACAATATCCATCCCCTCCCCTTGTGTCATTGTCTCAGGGTGATGAAGAAATGGCTCATCAAACCCATGTTCAAGCTCAAGGTAAGTACACCCTGTCATGCATCCAACATTTCTAACCATTTTACAGAGCAGTGGCAGAGGTATTGGGATCATGATGATACTGGCTCCTGCAGCAAAGGTAAGTCAATATTTCATCTGGCTGCTCTCGGTATCAAATCTGTTTAGATGATTGGTGGTGGCATATGTATATGCTGGCTCATATGGACACTGTAACAGTGGAATTTGATACACTGTGGGACGAATGTGAGTGCTACAGTCCCTTTTTGCAACATATTACTTACAAAGACCTAGTTGAGGCTGCGCGTGGAGTCAGACTCCGATTTTACAAAGGCTGCTGGTGGCCATTGCCCACAAGGAAGGACTTGGATCAACCTTTGTTTTCGATGTATAATACATATGCAAACATGCTTATTGCAGAGACGCAGCAGTGGCGCCAGTTACTTACACATCGGGCAACATTGGCACATTTCTGCGATGGGCTCCGCCGCGGGTCAGAGCTTGGGACGGGAGAGTCAGATGACTCAATAGGTGATGGGCAGGACCTTGATGGATTGATAGACCTGGACCCCGATGCATTGTAAACACATTTCATTCCCTGTACATTGTTATGTGCCAAAAATATATGTTTCATGGTATGGAAAGCGCTGGCCAGTACAAAAATTATTTATGTCTCTTTCTTGTGCTTGGAGTGGGGATATCTGCATCTGGTCTTGGGGGCACTTTTCTTTCCCATGTGGAACATCTCTTCTTTTCTGGATTGCTTCCACCTCCGGCATGTCCATTGCGCAATTCATTGGGATCAGATAGTGCTGCGGATAGTTCCATAAGCAAAGGTTTGCAATCACTTTGACACTGCAGCTCACCCATCTGGTCGTGTGGTATGACATCCTGGGTAATTGCAACACTTGCATCTGTGGCTATAAAGTATTTATCCTGTTATATTTTCAGGACTAGTATTCTGCACCTTTTCTCTTTACCTGCGGCTTAGGTCTGGTTTGCACAGTGCCATTAGGGCCATTGCCTAGCTATAAGTTAGACTTTCTCCTGGAATTTGATTTATTTATGTTACCTATTTTCTTTCTCCATGCTGGAGCGGGCTGTAGTTGACCAGTTCCCACGGTTCCTCCTCCAGACATCGGTTGGTCTGGATTTTATTAGTGGCACTCAAGTTGACCATACAGTGTTCTGGAATCACTCTGGAATGACTATGGACTAGCAATGGACAGGCATGAGAATCCTTGAACTCCAATGCCTTTGAAACTCCGAATGGTGCCATATGTCATGCCGAAACCCAAGCATAGATAAGATAACCATTAAACTATTTGATAAGGACTTTTATGTAATGGAACTTTGTCAAACACCTAAGGAACAGTAAAAGCGGTAATATCAACAAGAGTTGGGCATGGGGTACATGGAATAAACATCCTATCCACCCTATGATCATCTGCAATACCTCAAACATCAAAGAAAGCTGAACTATTACAAAAAATCGAAGAATTAGCGAACAAAACCTCACAGGCAAGGCAGAAATACATACAATGCCATGACTGGTTGGAACATGACAGTGAGACGGACTCCTCCAGTGGCGAGAGCGCACTGCTCATCACACCCCCAAGTCCCATAAGCCCTCTTCTGTCTGATGTGGAATCAGACATCAGCGATCACTCGACAACCTCGCTGGAATTGAGAGACACACACTATTGCCGCTTTCTTCATGCAATCTGTGCCCTATATGATGAAGTCCAAAAAGCTCAGGTTATAAATCACATTGTGGACCGACCGATGTGTGCCCCTCAGCTCCATCTTCTGGAACATTTTGCAGATGACCGTCCACATTTGTTCCGAAAAAAACTCCGCGTCGACCCACAGATTTTTGATTGTATTCTGGATCAAATCAGCGACCACTTGATTTTTCAGTCAAGGTCCAACAACCCACAGCTGCCGGTGGCGGTCCAGCTCGCAATTCTTTTGAACCATGCTGGCCACTACGGTAACGCATGCTCGCCAGAAGATGTGAGCCAGTGGGTGGGAGTCAGTGTTGGATCGGTGATAAACTGTACAAACCGTGTTATGGTGGCAATCCTTGCCCAGCATGATGCCTTCATGGGGGTTCCTGCGGAGGATGTGGAGCAGTCTTGCCAATGGGTGGCAACCTATTCTTGTAACACTTCGCAGAATGGCATATTTGTAGTGGACGGATCAACAATCAACCTATTTGCAAAGCCATCAATTTATGGCGAGACGTTCTATGATAGAAAATCAAGATACTCGTTGAACTGTCAGGTAAATTAAAGTACCTTTTTGTGTGTATGTTGCTGATGCACAGCAGCTGGTAGTGATGCCGCATAACCTTATCATGGTTGACTATGGCCTGGGCCACCCAGGAAGCGTTCATGATGCCTATGCATTCCAGGGGACTCTACTCACACAGAACCTGGCAGAGCTCATCCCTGAGGATCACTGGATATGGGTGGATAGCGCTTACCCAACGCGAACTTGGTGTGTTGTTCCCTTCAAGGCAACGAAGTCATCGCTGCTATCAAGAGAACAGAAAACATACAATCGGCATTTGTCAAAAGTACACACCTTTTTCCCTTATATTCCAATCTATGTGACCTTTCCATCAGGTCCGTGTCCGTGTGGAACATGCGTTTGCAGCGTTAAAGGGGCACTTTCAGTCGCTTTGTGAACTTCGTCTTCGAATCCATTCCCTGAAAGACCTCAGAATCACAGTTTATTGGGTACAGTGCTGTCTTATCTTGCACAATATGACGATTAGATTTGAGGAAAAGCTTCAATTGCAGTCAACAGAGTCTTGGGCAATTCAGGAGGATGTTGACGAGGGAGGAGTTGGACAAGTGGCAGTGCAGGTAGAAGAAGGCACACCAGGCCAGCGCTTCCGAAAGTGCTTGATGGAAGATCTATTTAGTGAGCTTGGCTTGTGCGGATTTCAGTGAACGCAGTAGAGTGTAGCATTTACTAAACATGTTTGTGTACAACATACAAACTAGCCAAAGTATGTCCCCCAAACAACTACTAGGTACACTAGGTACAAGGAAATGCAAGAATAAATGGGGGGATGAGGGGAAAGTGCAGTGCAATGTGGGGGGAAAGAGAAGAAAGCGTCCAGATAAGCAGGGTGCCTAGGCACCAGGTTGATTGGCAGGCAAGTTAGAAGGGGGACCAGAGGGGAATGCAGAAGACAATGACGAAGGCTGATTCATGCCTTGTAACTGGATTTGGAGGCATAACAGTTCAATTTGCTGAGAGACCGTATTGTCCTCGACCTTCTTCATCTCGAGGTCGAGTACCTTCAGATCATGCTCACAGCGAAATGCGGCCTCTGCATTGGCCACCTGGGCACTGTGCTCCTTGCGCTGGAGATCTAGCTCCTTGCTTTGTAAGGCGTAATTGTACCGTAAAGTAGCACAACGAGTGCAAGAGTCGTCCACTTCATCAGCAAAGATATCTGTTTCTTTATCCAAATCTTCAATCTTCTTTAAAAGCAGGTTGCCCGAAGAGATGGCCTTGGTGGAAGATGTGTCCGTTGTACAGCTGCCTGACCTCCAGCTTGAGGATGAGATACCTAAATTCGGGGGGCGAGAATAGGGGGAATGCCTTGAAAATGCACTGCATGAATCCCAAGCTGTTGTCTTCGACTTCTCCTTGAGGTTGGATGATGCTGATGCTTTCGAGTGGCCCAAATGAGACTTGGAATTTCCTTTGGAGCGAGAGGCATGATTTCCCTTTGATAAACAATTATTAGCATTAGGATACACTGTATTACGATCACATTGCATACCTGGTCTTCAAGTGCTGTGCCATCCATCTCCTCATCTCCATCATCATGCAAGCCAATATCGCCATCTCCCCCACATTTTCAACAGCAAAGTCCATTGCAGTATCGTTGTCTCTTGTAGAGTCCATCACAACATCTTCATTGGCTGGCATCTTGCCATCATTGCCTTCAAGTCCATGCTGATTGTCTTGATCACCAGTGTCTTCCTCCACTGCTTCAGCTGAGTCCTTTGCAGACCTGTTTTGCAACAGGTCCAATAAATGGTCCTCATGAGAGGCCTTGAAATGAGATGTAACAAGGTCGCTATCAAAAGAAGGGATGTGACGCCAGATCAAGTCAAGATCAGAGTAGTGCGGGAATATACAGAGGACATCAGCTGCATGAAAATCAGCTTACAGAAATAGTGATCACATAGACTAAAATCATACCTAATAAATTATCTGATGGACCTTGAGGTGTAACACCGCCTCCTGTGCTGGTGAGACGGCCGCGTTGCTCACGATACTTGCTCTTCAACCTTGAGGGAGTGGGTAGATCAGAGGTAA
Source organism: Scleroderma bovista (assembly GCA_037178675.1). Classification (NCBI taxonomy): domain Eukaryota; kingdom Fungi; phylum Basidiomycota; class Agaricomycetes; order Boletales; family Sclerodermataceae; genus Scleroderma; species Scleroderma bovista. Next base: position 58,616 of record JAYMGJ010000093.1, on the reverse strand, counting down.
AAAAATATTAAATAAAGAAATACTTACATCCCCAGTCGATTTGTGACCGACAATGCAAACTTGCCTGGGTCAGACGCATATAGTGCGGAGTATGCCGGATCATCTTTGAAAATATGCTTGGCTATAACTGCTGTAATATCCTTCTTGTTCTTTCCGGATGGCCTCTCCTCTGGAGAAAGTGCGGGGGCAGGAGAGTTTGATAAGCGATCATGAAATAGGATATTATGATCAGCAGGATGGTTGAGAATCCAAGAGACAAGCTTATCTGTGTGTGTGGGATCGGTATCCCATTGCACAGAGGGACCCTTCATGGTAGGTGTTGCTGCCATGCCCGATGCTACAACTTTTCCCCCTGCTTTCCCACCTCTCTTCTTGCTGGCAGTGGCAGGCACCCATGCCCTTGGCAGTGCAGAGGGGGCTTCAGGTGGAAGACTGGCTGCTGACTTCATGGACGGTTTCTTTGGCTTTTGAACCTTGTTTTCTGGTAGTATAGGCTTGTTGTAGAGGACCTGTAGACATGCAGAGCGTCAACAGGATGGCCTTGCAGCAGGCATGTTTTTTGAACTCTGCAGGGCATGTGTCAGATATTTCTGGATGTCCAGAGTGTAGCATAGCCTCACATAGCAATTCCAAAGTCAGCTTGAGCGCCACTATTAGCTGATGGATTATTTTCAAATGTGTTACTTACTCCCATTCACGTTGCTGACTTTCTTTGGCTGGCCAACTTTCCCAACATTGCGGGTACACTGACCTGCTGAAGCAGTACCCGCAGGAACCAATCCTAATGTAGAACGAGAGGACTTGGCTCCCACTGGCCTGATACCTGCGGCCATATTATCTGCAGGATGTCCACCAGAGGAGCCACAACTTTCGCCATGATCTGAATAATATTTAGTGGATAATATCTGTTTACCTGTATCACATACTATCCACAGGAATTGATCCCAGTGCAGCACCATTGGACTTGGCACCCGCAGCCATTGCATTTGATGGATGTCCAATGGAGGAGCCGCAATTTTTTCCTTGGCCTGAATAATGTTTAGTGGATAATATCTGTCTACATGTATCACATACCATCCATGGGAATTGATGCTGGTGCAGAACCACTGGGCATGGCACCCATGGGCTTGTTACCCACGGGTCAACTACTAGGCCCCTGGTCTTAATAACATTTAGCTTATAATACCTGTATATATGTATTACTTACCACCTCCGTTGCCATCTATCTGCCATGCTTTCTTTGGCGGGCCTACCTTGAATGTTGTGGGACCTGTGGGTGCCTTGCCAATATCGTTTCTGGCTTCAGTATCTGCCTCCTGGTCTTCCTCGCTATGCTGTGGGTCCTCTTCATCAGTAGTGGTATCTGTTCAATCCATCAGAAATTGTTGTTAGAACTAGCCAATATATAACCTCCTGCACATTGCTTGGACTGGGCACCCGTGGGCTTTTTACCTGTGGGTCCACTACTTCTTCCCTGGTCTGAATAATGTTTAGTCAATAATACCTGACCCTATGTATTACATACCACCACTATTCCCATCTGTCCGACATGCATTCTTTGGTGGGCCGACCTTGAATTTCACTGGACCTGCAGGTGCCTTGCCAACATGGTTTCTGGGTTCAGTATCTGCTTCTTCATCTTCCTCGCTATATTCCTCATCCTCTTGATCGTCAGTAGTGGTATCTATCCAGTGTGTCAGTAACTACCGCAGTGTGCGCCTAAGTGAGGGAAGAGGTCAGAACAATCAACAACCAACACCAAATGACAGCAATATGCGAGTGGTGGTCTTCCTTTGTGTTTCTGGTATTTAATCTCCTCAGGGGGATGTGCTGCACGCCTTCAGGCAGGATGCAGGAGGGAAGGGAAGGGCTTCTGATGGGGATGGGATGCGACTGGGGATGGTATTGACTCTTCTTCAGCCTACCACAGTGGTTAGGAAGAGTCCTGGGATTGAAGAGCGATGATAGATTGATGATAGGGGTGATACAGCAGTGATGGAGCAGAGGGGAAGCAAGGGGACAGGGTTCCTGCTTCAAAAATGCGATGAACAGTGATGGGATGGAGTGGACAGTGATGCTAGACTGCGCTTCAGCCTAGAGAAATGATCAGATACAAGATATATCTGATAAACAACAATATAGGAGCTTTAGGCCAGCACTGAGTGACCTACAAGTCCAAAGACAGAGATAGAGCTTATAGACAGAGAGGGAGAGTGAATGTGGTCGCTTTATTGAGGGGGAAGCAGACACTTCCTTGCAGCCTTTGGCTGCTGGTTTATATACAGGAGGGGCTGTGGCCCTGTAAGCACAAATGACTAAGTGCTTGGTAAGAGATTGGTAAGCGATTGATAAGCAGTGTAATCAGGCTGAGTCATCAATGGGGAGAGCCTGAACAAGCTGCTGAGCCAAGGGAAAGAGCAAAAACATAGGTAAAAAGGGGTGTATAACCAAGAATATGGAAAAATCATTGCATGGGGCCCAAAAGAGAGGGGGGGAAAGCATGGGATGAGTAGATCCAAGCTAAATGAGCATATGCGATGACATAATGCATATGAATCATAGGGGCATGAGTCATGAATTGATAAGCAGCATGATAAGCATGATTTGAAGGATGATTGGTAAGTGATTGGTAAGGGGAGTAATGGGGATTAGTAATGCCAAGAGGGGATGAATAATGCGCAGCAGAGTGAGTCAGAGTGAGCCAGAGTGACTCTGTGTGACTCAGACAGAAGGGAAGCACAACCTGTGATTGATTGAACTTTAGATCTGGAGATGAGCTTCTGAAGCAGTGCCACTGATGGGAGTGGCTGGGGGATAATAAAAGAATTGATCTGACCAGAAGAGCAGTGTCAGGGGGCCTGGAATGACAAGTAGAGTCACAGCTGGTCACAGAGTGTCACAAATCCCTTGGATTGAGCTTCTGTAGAGCAAAAACACGAAATTTGGTGCTCCCGAAGTGCAGTCTTCCCTTGAGCAGTAAGGGGAAGGTTCTGTACTCTATTAGGGCTCCTAAGAAGGGTTCTAGAGCACTGTTTCATTCGTGTTTGTTGTGGGATAGCAGGGAAGTGAAATGTGAATAGCGGATTCGATGTGTCCAGGGAAGCGAGATGAATGATAGAGGGAGATGGATGTGACAAGACTCTGGGATAAAAGGACCATATGCAGAGGACTCAGGAGACACAGAGACGACCAGGTATGAATTTTCAAGTCTAACAATAGACTTGAGACGACCAAAGTATGTGCGTGATGCAGGACTGACGAGGAGAACGCGCTGACCAAGAACGAGAGGGACTGGGGGAGCAGGCTGGGAAGATATGTACCAGACAGTACACAGGAGCTCAGGGAGAGGCTGTTCCAAAAGCAGGACATAATTGAGGTCTGCTGCAATAGTGGAGAAACGTTCCAGAGAAAATGTGGACTCCATAGTGAGTGATGAAGCGGGTGTCTGGATTGCGGGTGGAATATCTCCATGGGAAATGAATGGATTTACGTCGGAACTTGACAGGCAGATAGACCATGGTTTAGGCTCCATGATGGTATAGTCACATGATTGATAGCTTCAAAAATGGCAGAGCTATTCAAAATATCGGAATGCCGGCACTGGGCACCTAAATTTGACATTTGGGCGCTAAAAATGATTCTTCCTTTTCTCCTTCATTTCTCTATCGTTTCTTCTGCTTCTTTGGTTGTTCTGGTATGGGAGTTGGACTGCAGTAGGTTGCATTCCTCTCTCATACTGAAATGATCATCAATCCTTGGATTCTTCTGCTTCTTGGCGGTTCTTGTGCGAGGGATGACTGCCAGACGATGGCATTCATCTCTTGCTCCAGGATAGTCATTCTTGTGCGATAGATGGCTATGACAAGCTTGTATTCATTCTTCGCATAAGGATAGTCTTGACTTTGCGTGATATGGATAGCGAGGGCTGTCTGTATCCCTCAAGTCGGGACAATCTTTCAACAGATCTTGGGTGCGTTCTTCACATTAGTTTCATCGGCTAACTTTCTCCATGTCCACAGTACCAAACACGTTTGGTGCGTGACAGCGCTATACATATCGCGCAGAATCCAGTAATGGAAGGACGGTCAAAGCACATCAATATCAAGTATTATTTCCTTCGCGAATGCATTGAGAAGAATACTTTCTTGCTTGACTATGTTCCTACTGATCAGCAGAAAGCTGATATGATGACAAAGAATCTGACATGGCAGAAATTCCAAGACAATTGCGAGGAGTGGAGACAAGAAAGTATGATTATATCTTATCTTAATCTAATCTTGGAGATTTCCAGAGATCACAGTTACATGTGATTCAGAGTAGTGTCAACTGGATTACCGGTAGATCACATGACCGGCTTCACAAGATAGCCGGAACTATCACATCATCAGCAAACCAACCCTCCCCTGTCCAGTATTGTCCAGTACTGGACAGCTCTCCCAGAACCCCAGCTCTCCCAACAAGGTACCTAACTGGCTAGAACTGGACAGACTGTTCCAGTACTTGTCCCAGGCTGTTCCAGCTGTCCCAGACTGTCCCAGAAGGCCTTGTACAAGCCAACAGTACCAATATCCTTATTGCCTGTACTTAGTTTTTGTCCATCTTAATTCACTCAGTGTTCAGGTTAATCAATTTGTATTAATTGTGTACAGTACAGAGAATAAATATTATATACTATATACTAATGGCGGTCATCGAGGTGGTGGCCGTGTCATCGTCAACGATGGTGGTGGGGTGGCCATCAGCACAGGCAGGGGGTGGTGTCGTCATTGTCATCGCTAGTAGTGGGGTGGTGGTCGTGTCGTCATCGAGGTGGTTGTGGTCGTTGTCGTTGTCGGTAGTGGTGGTGGCTGTCGGGTGGTGGTGGTAGTCGTTGTCATTGTCATCAATGGTAGTGGGGTGGTGGTGGTTCCGTCGACGGTGGTGGGATGGTGGGTCGTTGTTGTCTTCGTCGAGGGTAGTGGGGTGGTGGTGGTTGCGTTGACGGTGGTGGGTCGTTGTTGTTGTCATCGACAGTGGTGGTGGTCGCGTCGACGGTGGTGGTGGGTCGTTGTTGTCGTTGTCGACGGTAGTGGGTGGTGGTGGCCCCATCGTCGTCGTCGTCTTCGTCGACGGTACTGGGGTGGTGGTGGTCGCGTCGTCGTCATCGTCGACAGTGGTGGTGGCTGTCAGGTGGTGGTCGACGTGTGGTGTGGTGGTGGTGGAAGATGAAGAGAATAAGAGACTTAGAGAAATTTTTCAATTGTGTGTGTGTGCCTGTGTTTGTGTAATGATTATATCAGCATATTGAACTACCAATATTTTCTAATAGTATTTACGACTTCACTACGCACCTCGCCCACAGCCACCACCGACCATCACCACCACCAACGTCGTCGATGTGACCACCACCATCAGCGACGACGACGACCCCAATGACGGACAATGGCGACGACACCAGCCACCACCAGCATCGTTGACGTGACCACCACCACCCGCGTTGTCGACCAGATGACGACAACAACAGCGACGGCCAGCACCAACACGACAACAACAGCTACCAGCGACGGTACCCGACGACATGGCCACCATACCACCACCAGCATCGTTGTCGCGACCCGACGACGACAATGACCACCACCTGCGTCAATGACGCGTCCACCAGCGACAATGACAACAACGACAACGAGAATGACGACAACGACTCCACCTGCGTCGACGACGCGTCCACCAGCGATGACAACGACAACTCCACCACCTGCATCGACAACATGGCAATCACCACCAGGAACGATGGCGACACCCAGCCTTCAACGATGGTCACCTGCACGACGACGATCCCCGTTCACCCCTCGCCGTATGAACATATATATTATTTACTTTGTATTCGTAGTACTAGTTCTATTTTAATAAACTTTTTTTTTTTTTTACTCTACTACTGGATACAATGGAGTGACTGTCAGGCTGGACCAGACTGGTGCAGAGTCGGACAGAGTCGGACAGACTGGGTGCTCAGCTAAGTGCTGTCAAGTGCTGTCAGCTCAGCTACCCATTAGGGTTGGTTTGCTGATGATGCAAGGCACGTGTATAACACATGCTGATGCATGTTACAGGCACATTTCCAGATAACTACGTTTATGGAAACTGCACCTACTACATATGGGACTATGGTGAAATAGGCAAGAATAATACTTATCTATGCACAGACCATGTACCACAGGTATATATACCCTGTAGGATATCCCATGTAATAAAAGAACGAACTCAGTGTCTAACACCTAGTTCAATACAGTTCAACTGTTCTCTCATTACTCACCACTTCATAAAAACAACTCAACTTCAAGAACCAGCTACTAGCTATCAAAGGTACACTTGCGCTACCCGTTGCTGTTGCCCCAGTTTTGTTGCTACACAGAAGGGACCCAATAACCGTCTGGAAACGGGAGCGGAGTTCCGCATCAACAGGCTCTGTATTCTTGGTGGCATAGTAGCCAGCCGGCAGTGGGGTGCTTGCGGACTTTGCATTGAGCATGCCACAGCGTTCAATGACCTTTTGGAGGTATGCGCATTGATCCAGGTGGATAGCACGACCTTTGCAAGTGATTCGCATTCGGAGGAACTCTTTAGGTTCTCCAAGGTCTCTGCACTCCCATTTGCACATGAATTGCGCTTTGATGGCATCAACAACAGCCTTGTTAGGGCCACAGAATAGTGTGTCGTCAATGTAGATAATACCAATGACGATGTTGGTGCCTTTCTTCTTATAGAAGAAGATGCCTGCTTCAGACTTAAGGCGCTCAAACCCGAGCTCTTTGAGAGACTCATCGAGTGTGCTCTTCATTGAGCTTGCCATACAAGTAGGCACTCCAAACGTCGAGTCCAGTAATATACCAATTCTCAAGTGCAGCAAGCACAAGCATGAGGCGCACTGTTTCAAAGCGCACAACTGGTGAGAAGACCTGGTCGAAATCTAATCCCTCAACCTGGGAGAAGCCTTTCGCTACTAAGCGGGCTTTCTTGTGGCCATCCGACTTCACGTCAAAGACCCATCAATTTTTAATGACCTTCCGGTCTCTGGGACGGTCAACTAGCTCAAAGACTTTGCGCTTTCACAGCACATCGAGCTCTTCTTGGCAAGCAAGTCGCCAGAGTTTCTGCTCAGCTTGGGGTAAGCGAGCAATGTCCTTATAGGACCAGTTGCAGACGCTCTCATATTGAGGCTCGCTGGTTGTGAGGGCTTTGCCCATCAGGAAACGGACTAGGTTTGCTCCCCCTTCCTTGCACATCTTTTGTACATCTTCCTCACTGGGCATTGCAGAGGTGTCGGGGAAACCACCAGGGATATGGTCTGGTGTGTCCGGTTGTGGGGGCCTAGGGGCCTCACCCACTGTTTCTCGCCATTGAGAGGCACTTTCGATATCCCGGAGTTGCTCGACGGGATGTCGCCGCTCACCATATACATTACCGGGGCACAATGGTGCTCTACATTCACGTTGGGGGTGGGCAGGGGTATTCACTGCAGGGGATCGCGGCGTTCAGCTCAGCCAGGGTGCTGCGGTGCTGGAGGTGGTGGGTTTCTTGCCGGTGAAGGCGTTCTCGGTGCCGGTGGAGGCACTGGAGATGGCATACGGGGAGGATTTATTTGGTTAGGCTCTTCCTCAGGAGCCTGGGGTTCCTCATGCTTTGGATCGTCATCCTGCGCTTGGGGATGTGGGTAGCCATGGTCATGTTCCACATTGTCATCACTGTCGGCATCATCAGGGGGATTCCCTGGTCGATCAGTGGCTGGTTTCGGATTTGCCCTTCCGAAAGGGTTCTCAAGAGGTTCACACCTGTTTTTGGGGCAGTGAGGGAAATGATGCTCATCAAAGACGGCGTGAGCAGCGGTAAATACTGCATTGGTGGAGTGCATAAACAAAAAGTTGCGCTCATTGCCAGGGGCAACACCAATATAAGTCATGAGCTCCGACTTGGGAGCCATCTTATTTGCTTGAGCCGAGGCTGGGAGGTAGACAAAGGCTCCACAGCCAAATACACGGAGGTGGTCGATGTTAGGCATCTCCCCCTTAAGCATTTCATGGGGGGTGCGCCATCACAGGTGAGCTACCGGAGTACGGTTGTAAATGTGGGTTGCGTGAGCGAACGCAAATTCCCACCAGGAGTCAGGAATGCAGGCTTGATGCCGCATAGACTCGGCTTTATCCATGAGAGTGCACCCTAGACGCTTGGCATGGCCATTCTGCATGGGGGTTCTTGGAGCACTTTGATATATTTTTATTCCTTTTTCAAGGAGTGCTCAATCAAATAGATCGGATTTATACTCTCCGCCGGCATCAGACATCCATCCAATGTCATGCATATCATGTTGGATGCACACCATTTTGAGGAAATCTTTGGCAGCTGTAATCGCTGCAGCTTTGGAGTGAAGAGGCATAGTCCAGGTGTGAGAAGTATAGTCATCGTAGAAGGTGATAACATATTTAAACTTCCAGTATGACGTAACCGGGAAGGATTTCAGGTCAGAGTGCACCAGCTCGAAGGGCTTGGAAGCACGTCTTTTGTTCTCTGGGAAAGCTCGATTGGGCATCTTGCCAAGAGCACATCCAGGGCAAACACAATCCTCAGTAGGAAAGTGAATCTCCGGAAAACACTGTGTATGCTTTTGTGTGCGTCAGAGTACTTCCTTCGAGGGGTGCCTGAATCTCCGGTGCATAATGTCATAATCAACTTTGCTCACGGAGGCAATATAGTTAGATCTAATTATCGGGATAGATCTAATCCTGAAAATGATGTTGTGATCGTCTTCTGGGTCTGGCCCAAACCATAGGCGTTCAGTTTTATAGATGAGGCTAATGCCTCACTTATCGCCAGTGACTTTGTAGTTACGCTGGAGCATTTCACCCATAGAAATAAGGTGTGCAGTAGTGCCTGGCATATGGAGCACTTGGGTGAGTGTAATAACTTTCTCATCCCCAGAGTTGTGGTCTAGGCACCGGAGTAATACTGTGCCAATGCCAGCAATCAGTGCTACACCATTAGCCTAGTGTGCTCGCTTTAGCGCGTTGTAGGAGGCGAAATCGCCTATGTCACTGGTGAAATGGTGTGATGCGCCAGAGTCTAGGAGCCAGAAGGCACCAGATAGTTCGCTATCATCAACCATTTTTCCCTTACAGCCAGCACAGCGCGCATCATTCAAACACGAACAGATATATGCTTTACTCGAGATACGACATGACATATTGTAGTGACTACTCGCTATATACAGTGACGGTGTATAGCACACATGTAAAGGGAGCATGTCAGTGTCGATCAGCATGCGTGCAGAAGGTACTTGCCTGAAGAGGCTGGCCTCTGCGCCCATCACCATTGACGTCGCGTTGTAGCGGTCGAGGACCATCGCATCGATTTCGTTGAACTCATCGTCAGCGAAGGGCTCATGGGCGAAGGGTTCATCATCCCCAAGGGAAATGGCATCCTCCTCATACATCGTGATGCGCTCCTCAAGGCGAGGGTGCTTCAGCGAGGAGGGACCAGCCTCAGGCTGGTCCAGGTTCACACTTGCCAACGACACAACTTGGTCGAGGGTGTGGATGGTCTGGCAGGAGGGCTCTACCCCCAGACGGTGTGCCAAGTCGAAGGCCCGAATAGTATTATTGAATGCGGGGGGACCATAGTTGGTAGCACCGGGGGTGTGAGCCAGGGCGCGAGGGTCGATGGTGGGTTCTGGTCCATCATAGTGGACGTATGTGGCGAAGGCTGCCTGTTGGGCATTTTCGTGGCAAGCACGAGCCTTCTTGCTGCCACATCAAGTGCGGCCTCCCTGTCCTTGGGCAGGAGCGTTTCCACTCGTACTGCCATTGGACCCACCTTGCTGCTGCTGCTGGGCGAACTTGGGGTCAGCCAGCTTGCGCTTCACAGCGCTAAGCTTGTTGGCTTGGGGGCCCTTACCACCAGCATGGGAAGAGGTGCCTTTCTGCTCGAATGAGAGTGGCGGCCTTGACAATCATGTCGGGCTTCAGATTCTTGATCTCGTCCAGTGATGTCTGGCTGAGGATTTGAGCTACAACCTCCATAGTGGGAGGGAGCTTGCAAAGGATAATCATTGCCTGCATGGGGGCAGGGAACTCGAAGCCGGCATCCTTGAGATATGCGAAGTGGCTAAGCACTTTGGTGATTGCCAGAGTGGGATGGGAGCCAGCAGGAATGGTAGTCGCCAGGAGCTTGCTAAGCTCAGCATAGGCAGAGCCAATACTGGGGGCGCCAAAGTTCTTCTTCAGGTGGTCCCAGACGTCCTGTCATATCCATACTTTTCCAGTCACAACTCCGGTCTAACCATGGCCCGCCTGACCTCTCCTTAGGCATAGATGCAACTCCGGATCTAGTCCGGCCATCTCCAGCCCTATAGCTGCACTCCAGCTCAACTCCGGTCACTACGTCCATCTCCGCCTCAGGACTAACCCCTGTCTTCTTACAGACAGATCCGCGGTCTAACTCCTCCGTGTCGGACCTGTACCTACCACTAGTCGCTACTCCGGTTTCAGTCCGGCCACTCCCTTAGCCTTGTCTGCGACGTAGCCCAACTCCGGCTGGTACATCCAACTCCGGCTCAGTTCTGCTCCTGCTCCTGCTCCACTTCCTCTGTCAGGTCCACCAAAGGCTTAGGACATTTCCATGTCCAACTCCGGACCTTCCTCCGGCTACTCTGCCCTTCCTCCACCTGTGCACTCCCTCCGCTCGTGCACTCCCTCCGCTCTTGCACTTCCTCCGGTCGTGCACTTCCTCCGGTCGTGCACTTCCTCCGGTCCCACTTCCTCCGGTCCTGGACATCGCTCCGGACTTAACATTAGTTAAGTCCACCTCCAACCCTTACCTGTCCTCTTCCGACCTAGTTCCCTTTACTTCACTGTCCCTGCTTTTCCTCCGTCGTCCCTGTATCTCTAGTTCCCCATGTCTGCTCCCGCTCCGGTTTATTTTCCTGTACCTGCTTTATTTTCCTGTCCGTTTCTGCTCTGTCCCTTGTCCCAACTAAGGTGTTTACTTGTCACCGTATATACTCACCCTAGTTCTCGTTTACTATATAAACTACTATACTCCGGCCTAGTAGTTTCCTGAGATCAAATCTCGACTAAGATACTCCCCACTCTGTACTACCCATTATGCTCTCCTAATCCATCTGTTCATCTGAACTCCTGAACTCCGGCCAACTCTGGCCTCCGTCCTATCTCGTCCCCTTGGTCCTATGTCCGATCCTAGCAAGTCTCCTACTTGCACGAGGGCAAAAGCCACCTCTGTCCCAGACTCGACGCTAGACCTCTCAGGACTTATCCCACCTCTGGGATGTCCTTCGTCCGGACAAACTGCGCTTTACTCCGGTCCACTTTCCCGCGGTCCGGACTTACTCCGCAAAAACCCAGACTTACTCCCTGTGCTTCTCTAGTGCCCGGACTTCGTCCGTTTGACCCGGACTTGACTCTCCGCACTAACTAGCACATACTAGTGCCAGGACTTACCTCCTCATTAGTTCCCTGCACCCCTGGACCTCCTAGTAAGATCGTTGAGGAGAACCGGTTTTGACACGTCCTTAACGCTATCGAGATTCGAGACGGCGACCTGGATAGAGGGGGCGAGGCGCAAGGTGATATTACTGAGTGCTCTCTCGGTGTTGTCATCCCATTCCTTTCGGTCATCGTGACCGTCAGCAGGTTGTGTCATCAAATAGACATACCATTGGCCTTGTGCCCGAAGGTAGGCCTGCATAGAAGTGTGCCACTGCTGCCAGTTGGAGCCAGTGAACATGGGAACTATCTTGTCAAGAGTGCTGGACATGGTGATATTCTGTTGGTTGTCAATGGAGTCAGCAAGTGAATGCAACAATGGACAAGCAAGAAACACCTGAGTGCCAGTGAAGGCACTTCTGTCAACAGCTAACTCATGACTAGGTCATGCCAGCACAAGTTGTCAACGATGTTCGCCATGGTTGGCACAAGTCATCGATGAACTTCGCCTGTGGCAATACAGGTGCTCAACTAGGAGCTCACTGTCTGGCACAAGTCGTCGACCGACTTCGCCTTGTGGCTGTGCAGGGGCTCAGCTAGGAGCTCACTGTGGTCCACAGCATCAAGCTAGTTAAAGCGACGCTCAGGGAGCTGGAGCGCTGTCTGGTGCATTGCTGCACACAGTGTGCTCACAGGGCTCATAACCTGTTGAAGCAATACCTATATACATAGAGGAACTGCTACTCCAACTCACCTGTTGGGTGGAGTGCACAACCAGAGATGGTAGTGGTAGCTGGTCAAGAGCTGTTATATTATATAAGCGATGAACACTGTTTATATACAACAAATAGTGTGACATGACTGTGATGCGTGACGTGTGACATGTAACATCTACTCTAAAGAGAACTATTACTAAGTCTACACTAATATTGTTGAAATTCCCGGTCCCTACAGTACTATCTTTTCCTTATTCTTAGTATGGACACGCCGAGCATTCCTTACATAATCACGGTCATTCTTTATAGGATGTTTTCTTTTGTTTCGTACCTCAGTCTCTGTTTGCACAGAAGTACTGAGGTAAGACTATCCTACACACTCTTTTACTATCATACTGACCCATGTAGTCTGTTCTGACTCTTGTCTAGGTTAGTTAAATATAGTCTCTGTTTGCACAGAAGTACTGAGTCTGTTCTGACTCTTGTCTAGTGTCAAGTTTTGCCAGTTCACCTCACAAAAGGTTATGAGCCCCGAGCTCTTAGAACACTAGACGACATAGTACTACAACTCCCGCACAATGTCTGCTCCTGGTACCTCAGCCTCCGCGGCTGGAAAATCCTCGAAGTCTGCAACCACACTTTCTACAGTGTCGAACAAGGCCACATCTGGCTCGAGTCGTTTATACAACATTCCCTCTCTTGACAACGACGGGACAAATTTTCACATGTAGAAATTTTGTGTCCAAACGGTCCTAGGTGTCCGACACCTTTGGTCAGTTGTTAGCAGAGAAGATCTGAAACCGGACGCAGCCACGCAGCCAGATGAATTTGAGGAATGGCTCACGAAGGACAAAGAGGCTCACGCCCAACTAATGCTCACACTGAAGGACGAACCCCTCAGCGGAGTCCTTTATTCCACAACATCCACCGAAGTCTGGAAAAAGCTCAGTGAGCGATACGAAGGCCGTGGGAAACAATCTATTGCATACCTTATAAGCGAACTTTTTCGGAGCACACTCTCAGACGACACTGCCATGGAATCCCAGTTGAATCTGATGCAGCAAAAGGCTAATGTCTTAAAAACCATTGGCCAGCCACTTTATGACTCGCTCATAGCCATAGCTATGGTAATATCCCTCCCGACATCCTATTTGACCCTCCACACCATTTTAATGGCTGCGGATGACAAACTCACAACGGACATGGTTATAAACCAAGTTCTCATCGAAGAGATGTCACAGAAATCGCCTGGGCAGATGGCCCTTAGTGCGAAGGTGACGAGCCAAATGAAGGGCAAGGGAAAAGCCAAATCTGGTAAAAAGGGTCAGAAGAAGAAGGGCACCTGTACCTACTGCTCGAAGGATGGCCATACGGAAGACGTCTGCTATAAGAAAAAGCACGACATAGCCGCGAAGGATGGAACAGACAAGTCAAAAGAAAAGCCTAAGGAGGAAAAGACTGAGTTAGCGGCTCGTGTCGCACAGGTGGATGGAAACTCACCCCCACCTCTCTGTCTGTTTGTTGCTCGAAACCAGACAGACAAGGCCACTGCTCGTGACTGGATCATAGATTCAGGCGCATCAGCCCACATGTCGTGCCAGCACAAGTGGTTCACGACATATTGTCGGCTTGTACCACCCCAATCCGTCACTGTTGGAAACAGAATGTCTATCCCTGTGGTGGGTATAGGATGCATCCGCATCAACCTTAAATTGGATGGTGGGCACACAGCGACCACCGTCATACGCAATGTCTACTACGTGCCCGATCTTGATGGGAATCTCCTTTCCGTCTCATATTTAGCTGAATTCAATCTCGAAGTCACTTTTGGCCGCAACTCCTGTCAAATCCTAGACGGAAATCAGGTGGTGGGCAAAGGCTACAAACGAAACTTGTTATACCTGTTAGCTGCAACACCCTGCCTCGAGACCAAATGGCCTACATTGTCCATGGTCCTTCATCCTCCCTTGACCCCGAACTTCCTCTTACGGCTCTCGCGTCTCGAAAGACATCTTCGGAAGCCAACATTGATGTCTGGCACCGTCGACTTGGACATGTAAATGTTCAATCAATTTTGAAATTGCTAAAGAAAGGAATGGTCAACGGAATAGCCATCAGTGACTTGAAGGAACCGCACAAAGACCAATGCATACCTTGTCTTGAAGGCAAACAGCATCGCACTGTGATTCCCTCTGAATCCAATGTCGAAAGTCCAAGGGTACTACACAGAACATACTCGGATGTCTGTGGACCCATGGAAACGACAGCGCGAAAGGGCTACCATTATTTCATTACCTTCATCGACGGCTACTTGCACCATCTTGTCATCAAGTTAATAAAGTTTAAAAACGAAGTGCCAAAGCTTACCAAGGAGTACCTTGAGTGAGCGGAGGCAGAGATGGGCGAACGTGCAAATTATTTTCGCAGCGATGGAGGCAGAGAGTACGGATCCACAGCCCTACAAGACTATTTAAAATCAAAGGGAGTTCATCATGAAATGATGAACGCGTACACACTGCAGGAGAATGGAGTTTCTGAGTGGATGAACCGCACTTTGGTCGAAATGGCTCGTGCAATGCTCAGCAACGCTGGATTGCCCAACGCGTACTGGGGGGACGCGATCCTCTATGCTACACATGTCCTAAATCGTGTCCCTACCCGCGCTATCGCCGAGAATCTAATGCCGCACGAAGCGTTCACTGGAAACAGGCCATCAGTTGCACACTTGAGAATTTTCGGGTGTAAAGCGCATGTCCACGTACCTGACGAAAAATGTTGCAAACTTGATGCTAAGTCCGTCGAATGCACCTTCTTGGGCTTCGCGGAAAGTTGGAAGGCCTATGTGTGCATGCACCATGTGAGTGGCCACATTTTTGAGTCCAGGGATGTTGTCTTCGATGAGGGGAGCGCCAATGCCCCCTCCTGCGTTAAGATCAACGATCAGTACCTAAATGTTGAAGAAACGAAATGGTCAGCATCTGGAACGACTCCTGAAGCCATACAAATGAGCCCATACTCACCTGTTGGGGATGGGGAGGCAGCCAGTGCCAACGAGGACTCGGATGGCGAATCCATCAACGGGACACCTTCAGAAAGGGTCAGTGATATTGAAAATGTGTTGATACACGCACCCGTTTCATCTGATCCTGCTGGATCATCTCCAGATGGCGTTTTGAGCCGCCAAATCGCAAGAGTTGAAGTTCCTGTTGAACAGCAAGTCAGTAGGGGCCAACGACAAGGTAAACATCTTGAACATACCTCTGATGGACGCTCAGGCCATCCGTTCGCTCCACCATTGCTGTATCCGGTTCCTATCCCCGCTCCAGCAGTGAGAAGGTCTTCTCACGCCCGGAAAGCGCCGATCCGCGATGATGATCAGTGTTTCTTCATCAACGCCTATGACAGGACCACCCTAGAAGAGGAAATTCAACTTAGCGACGGTGGAATGGATGACTTACCACGTCGCATTGAGGGTGTTGACAACAGAGGAGAGACAGACGCATGTGCAGATATGGTGGACTGTGACGAGTCACACCGTGACACACTCACGCAAAGTGCTCGCCGCGCTGCCACTGCAACGCCTCTGGACAGCGAACCACTCACCTACAGTGATGCCGATCTATGGCTGGACGCCATGGGAGTCGAACTAAATACATTTAAAGAGATCGGCCTGTACCAGGAAGGCGAAGCACCACCCGATCACAAGATAATCAACTCAAAATGGGTTTTTAAAATCAAGCGCGGGCCAAACGGTGAAATCGACAAGTACAAGGCTCGTCTTGTTGCGAAGGGGTACACTCAAATAGAAGGACTTGACTATACGGATACATTCGCGCCCGTCACAAAGTTCACTACTATTCATTCCCTACTTGCACTTGCCGCACAGCATGATCTCGAAGTACATCAAGTAGATGTCAAAGCCGCCTTTCTGAACAGCGAATTGGAGGAGGAGCTTTATCTCTGTCCTCCACCTGGCTTCCGCGACAACTCAAAGGTCATTTGGCGCTTACAGTGCACCCTTTACGGTCTCAAACAAGCCTCGAAGGTATGGTACGACATGCTATGAAAAACGTTTGAGTCCCTTGGATTCACACACAGCGAGGCTGACCACAGTCTTTTTTACAAGGACGAGGATGGTGACCTATTGATTGTTGCTGTCTACGTTGACGACAAGTTGATTTTCTCAAAGAACCTCGACGCCATCAAACACCTCAAGTCACAGCTGTCGGACCACTTCGAAATAACGGACTTAGGCGAAGCACGGTGGATTCTCGGCATGGAGGTCATCCACGACCGCCAACAAGGAACCATTACCTTGTCCCAACGCCACTATGTTGAGACGATCTTAGATCGTTTCGGCTTAAAGGATGGACGATCCATCTCCACCCCACTTGAGACCAATGCGAAGCTCGTCAAAATTGATGTCCCCAAAGTCAATGCTAAGACATATCAAAGCGCGCTCAGTGGACTCATGTATGCCATGCTGGCAACCCGCCCAGACCTGGCATATGCAGTGGGTGCGTTGAGCAAACACGCAGCTTGCCCCAGACAGGCACATTTTTCAGCTTTAAAATGAGTTTACCGCTACCTACGTGGAACAACAGACACCCATCTCATTTACAGGAAGACATCGGAAATGTCCCTACTGGGCTACGTCGACACGGACTGGGCTGGTGATGTCAATGACCGCCGCTCAATTTCTGGCTACACTTTTGTTACAGCCGGAGCAGCTATCAGCTGGTCATCGAAGAAGCAACCATCTGTTGCTCTCTTGAGCATGGAAGCTGAGTATATGGCTGCTGCCGCCGCCACGAAGGAAGCCACCTGGCTAAAATTATTATTTTCGGAGATCGAGCCATCACTCACACGCATGCCCGTCAAGCTATTAATTGACAATCAGTCGGCAATGTCTCTCGCAAAAAATGCCACTTTCCATGATCGGACGAAGCACATTGCGATTCGTCACCATTACATCAGGGAGAAGGTAGACAAGGGAGAAATCGTTCTGGAGTACCTTCCAACTGCAGAGCAGGTTGCCAATGTACTCACGAAACCTCTCAGTCGAGAGAAACACATTCATTTTATAGAAGGTATGGGTTTGATTATTTAAAAGGACTATCTCGTCGAGTGGGTGTGTTGAAATTCCCAGTCCCTACAGTACTATCTTTTCCTTATTCTTAGTATGGACACACCGAGCATTCCTTACATAATCATGGTCATTCTTTATGGTATGTTTTCTTTCGTTTCATACCTCAGTCTCTGTTTGCACAGAAGTACTGAGGTAAGACTATCCTACACACTCTTTTACTATCATACTGACCCATGTAGTCTGTTCTGACTCTTGTCTAGTGTCGAGTTTTGCCAGTTCACCTCACAAAAAATATGGGTCGCAGTCTTGTGCGCACTTCGTCGACGGTTTACACCAGGTGCACGTGCAACTTCAACAATATCTGATTGGAATCTATTTCATTCTATGAAAATCTACTTGATTCTATGAATAAAAGTTGTGTGTGATGGAGCGGATGGTCCCAGTCAATGCCGAGCACTGCATTTGTCACTCCGGAGTTTAAATTTCATGTAGAAACCTGGAGCTTCCAGAGTCGGAACAGAGCCAGAAACAAAGCGGAACAGAGTGGACCAGAGTGACTTTGAACACCACGCATTCTAACACAGAGTAATAAACACTATTTTGGGGGCTTGTTTGGCAGTGCAACAACGCTATTGCACGATATCTTAGTCTCAGTGATGTCATTTCGAGTGTCCTCTGTCGTGTCTCGTCCACAGGATGACAGAAACCAAGAGGCAACCATGCATTTGGTGAGTATGGATGTATGACTGGTTTTTCTCACCGTCATCTGCAGGTGGCATCGGTTAACGAACCCCGCAATACCACATAATGAACCTACATTGTACCATACTTTACGGCCAGCGGTGGTTGACAATCGGCCATATCTTATGGGCCAGCGGGGGTCAGGCTGGACTACAGGGTGTTGCCATGATATATGGTCCGGCCTGTGTGTGGAATTGTCACCATAATACATGGTCCAGTCTGGGGGTGGGTCACCCATAATATAGGGTCGGGCCAGGATGCAGGTATCACCATAGTTTATGGTCAGGCCAGGGTACCGGTGTCATGTCAAGTCCAGGTCTACTCCAGTAGGACGTCCGGTCAAGTCCGGATGAAAACAGACGAGGGCAGAGGTCAGAGGTTTGGGCAGAGGTTAGCCCGGGCCGGAGTTGCGACCGATTGGATTCAACGACAAGGACAACAAGCGTTGATCCCTTGCGTAGGTTCCGGTCAGGTGGAGATGGAGACGGAGACAGACAAGGGGACAGGAGTAGTAACTTAGATGATTTCAGACTGAGGTGTACAAGGTAAACTAGAGGGTACTTATACTAAGTAGAACTAGGGTCGAGTAGATACGGTGACAAGTAAACAACCTAATAGCGGACAAGGGATGACCGGAGTTAGGACTAGGTCAGGTCCGGTGAAAATGCTACAAGGTATAGGATATATCGAGTTCACGGAGAACTCACGTCAAGACAGGGTAAACAGCGAAGTGTGGTAACGAGCGAATGGAGCATAGACCAAGGGTCGTGCTTAACGGAAGGTTATCTGCGTGAGCGCAACCGGAGTAGGAGACGAGCAACCGGAGTAGAGCTGTAGAGCTGCGATGCAACCGGAGTGACCGGATAAGGCCCGGAGTTGGGCATGGTCGTAACATGTCACCATAGTGTATGGTCCGGCCAGGGTACCAGTGTCACCGTAATATACAATCCGGCCTGGGTGTGGGTGTCACCATAATTTATGGTCGGGCCAGGGTACCAGTGTCACCATAGTGTACGGTCAGGCCAGGGTACTGGTGTCACCATAATATACAATCCGGCCTGGGTGTGGGTGTTACCATAGTGTATGGTCTGGCCAGGGTACCAGCGTCACCGTAATATACAATCTGGCCTGGGTGTGGGTGTCACCATAATTTATGGTCGGGCCAGGGTACCGGCATAGTGTACGGTTGGGCCAGGGTACCAGTGTCACCGTAATATACAATCCGGCCTGGGTGGGGGTGTCACCATAATTTATGGTCGGGCCAGGGTACCTGAGACAACCCTAAGGGCAAACAACCCAAAGAACTACCACACGTTGAGACTCTGAGGAGGAAGTAGGAACCAAGCGTCTTAGAGCAAAAACCCAAAGAGAGCTCGAATGGAGAGCCTCTGGGTGCTGGATTGCAACGGTATATATACTATACTACACATGTCCTGTGCGAGGCTATCCATGAGGCTGTATGCCGTACGAGGCAGTGAACACAGCTGCCATCCTGTGGTAAGGCTATGCTAATGACATCAAGGGATACAGCACAAGGCTGTAGTCTAGACAGACCTACAGATAAGATGCACTAGATAAGACACTATGGTATGATAAGATAAGACGTCATCTAATCGCAGATTAGATAAGATAAAAAGTTAGACCGTTACACTACTCCCCCCTTAGGTGCAGGATTCCAGACTGCAAAAGGTTGGTTCGCAAACAGTAAGATTTTCGGGAATCCGAGTAAATAACAAATTGAAGTCCGACTGCACCATACAAAGTTTTCGAGGGGCAGAAGGATTTTCCCTATAAAAACGCTCGACTACCAGAGGAGAATTCTTCAAATTTGACAAGGGTTCCCACGTTCTTTCGTGTTCCTTGTACCCTTTCCAATGTACCAAGTACTGGAGTTGGCGTCTATAAATACAGGACACTACAATATAGTCCACTTCGTACTCTTCATCGCATTCTTCAGAAACGAGTACTGGTCCAGGCCGGGAAACAGGTTGTCCAGGGAGTGGACCTAAGTAAGGTTTAACTCGAGAGACATTCACTACCGGGTGGATGCAAAGAGTTTTTGGGAGCTTAAGCTCGACCGCGTTCGGGGTTACTCGAGTGACCTCATAGGGACCGATCCATTTTTCTGTAAGCTTCTTAGAAGCGTGATTTAACATACAAAGGTTGTCTGTTGAAAGCCAGACTTGCTGACTGACAGTATAGTCCGGGGCGGGATTTCTATGCTTATCCGCCTGAAGCTTCATGTTGCGTTTAGCCTTCTCAGAAGATTCAACGACTTTATTAAATATGGCAGCGAAGTCTTTAGCCGCTGGGGCTATTGTCTGCACTGGCTCTACACCCATGCGCGGGGAATAACTCCAGGTAATTCCAAACGGGGAATCGGTAGTGACCTCCGAGACCGTGTTGTTCCAGACAAACTGGGCAATCTTGATCTATTTAGCCCAATCGCCTTGATGATCGCTAATGTAGGTTCGAAGGTACTGATTGATTTCGTGGTTCAACCGCTCCGTCTGTCCGTCAGTTTGCGGGTGAAAGGCAGTAGACATCTTGCGCTTTATGCCTAAAAGTCTGTACAACTCCCCCAGGAAGTTGCTTGCAAAGACCGATCCACGGTCAGATATCACGGTGCTCGGGAGTCCATGTTGGCACCAAACGTGATCTCTAAATAATTCGGCAGTCGAGAGGGCGGTTTCCTCCTTAGTGCATGGTACAAAGACCACCTCTTTGGAGAACCGGTCAAAGACTACTAATATATAGTTATAACCAAGGGATTCCGGCATCTCGGTAAAGTCCATTGTGACATCAAGCCACGGTCCTTCTGGGACAGGGAGGGGAAGGAGACTTCCAGAAGTCTTTTGATTCGAAACCTTTGACTGCTGACACTTTTGACAGTGCTTTACGTAGGTTTGGATCTGCTCCTTCATCCCTTTCCAGGAAGAGTGCTTCCTGAGCGCATTAAATGTAGCTTTGACACCCTTATGTCCTGCGACAGGTGTGTCATGAAAGTCCGTAATCAGCAACTGGCGCTCTTCGTAAGTCTGATCAGTGACGTCGATCGACTTAATAGATACGCGGTTTAACAAGGTCTGATCCTTGTTATCGTCGGAACTAGAGACATAATAGTCCGATCACCTACTAAGTGGATCTGCAACGTGCATCTGGGTTCCTCTTTTATAAATTAACGAGTAGTTGAAGCGCGTCATCCACATCTGCCAGTGCGCTTGGCGCTTGGAGAGATTCTGTGACTTCGTGAAGTACGTTAAGTTATGATGGTCCGTGTAGATCTCAAAGGCATAAGGAGTGGCCTCGAGATAATGGCGCCAGGCCTCTGTCGCTTTTATAATGGCCAGCATTTCTTTGTCGTGAATAGGATAGTTGCATTCCGGTGGCATCATAGAGTGCGACATGTATGCTACTGGTCTGAATTCGCTGTCCTCGCACTTAATGGATATCACTCCCCCGACGGCGAACTCAGATGCATCAGTTTCAAGGAGGAATTCCCTGTCCTGGTCGGGGTACTGAAGTACTGGTGCATGAGTAAATGCAGCCTTTAAGGCTTCAAACACAGCGTGTTCCTTATCACCGAAGTGGAAGGCAACATCCTTACACGTTAAGTCCGTCAATGGCCTAGCCATGATCACATAGTCCTTAATAAAGCGTCTATAGAAGTTGCCGAGGCCTAAGAATGCTCGAACCTGTTTGACATTCGTTGGCTCAGGCCACTTCAAAATAGCATTAACCTTTTCAGGGTCCATCTTTATCCCGTCACGTGAGACTATCATTCCAAGGAAGTCGACTTTGGTAACGCGGAAGTGACACTTCTCGGGTTTGACAAACAAGTCATTATCACGTAAACATTTTAAGACTTCAAGCACGATCCTGTCATGCTTATCCTGATTGTCCGTATTTGTAAATATCATTAGGTCGTCAATATACACCACGCAGACATCTGACATATCGTGGAAGATTTCGTTCATCATCTTCTGGAATGTCGCGGGTGAATTACATAGACTGAAATACATAACAACTGGCTCGAAAGCCCCTTTGTGCGTTACAAATGCAGCTTTCCACTCATCGCCTTCTTTGATACGGACATTGTTATATCCCCAGCAAAGATCCATCTTCGTGAAGAGTTTACATCCTTTCAGCTTGTCGACAAGCTGACTGATCAAGGGCAGCGGGTAGTTATTTTTAACGGTCCACTCGTTTAAATACCGATAGTCCTGAACCATGCGCTTTTTGCCGTCCTTTTTGGGGACGAAGAAAACAGGAGAAGTCTGAGGGGAAATGGATGGGCGAATATATCCTTTCGCAAGCTGATCATCAACAAAGTCCTCAACTTCCTTTTGTTCATCCACCAACAGGGGTATCAAACGCCCTTTCTTAGGTGGGAAATCCTCCCTGAGATCTATGCCATGATCCCACGGCTTTCTAAGCGGCATGCATTCAGACGATTTCTTCAAGAAGACATCTAGATATTCCCAGTACTCCTGGGGCACAAGCTTCTGGGCTTCTTCAAGGGTTGTCTCATCGATAGCAACCTTTGACTCGTGAGCCTTCAAAGCCTGAATCCAAGTTTCCTGAGATTCGTTCTGACATAATAACTTAGCAAAGCGTGTTTCCAGAAGTGACTTGCACTCGGGAGGACACCTAGTTAAATTAACTTGTCCGGTTACCCAATCGATATCGGGGTTATGCTTTCTAAGCCAGGTGTGGCCGAGGATAAGGGGGACCTTTCCAAGGCAAGTGACTGCACACCAAAGCTTTTCAGCGTGTTTCCCAATACCGACTGTAAGTAATACATAGTGTGTGATATCGCCTTCCTGGTTCCTGGTGCCATCTATGTTAAGCACTGGAACAGGCTTTACCAGCTTAGATAACTGCAAGCGTCTATCAAGAGCCCAGCTCTTGTCAACAAAGCATCTGGTAGCACCACTGTCTAGCAGGGCATCTACTTCAATAACATTAAGGGGTCCACGAATTCGGACAGGTACCGTCACTTCACGTTCCAAGGTGAAGGACCTTCGTAAGTCCAAGAAAGAAACTTCTTCGGTTCCGGCGGGGCTTTCCAGTTCCTCAGATGCTAAAGGAGAAACAGTAGTATTCAACAGGGAATTAAGCACACACAATTTAACCTCCGGTGCCGAGCCCTTTGCAGGGACTCCCTTAGAGGGTAAGTAATAAATACAGGCGAGTCACTACAGTCCATACTGTCTACAGTCAAAACAGAGTACTTGTTGAAAGAAACGGAGACAGGAGGGACTACAGAAGGTAATTTTTTGTGTGTTTTCTGTATTTTACGAGAGAGAAGAGAGATGCAGTATTTATAAATATCCTGTGCTTCAGGGGATTTAGCACAGGAGAGGCGATAGTTCAAGATTCTTACTGCACTGTCCAATTCAGACTCGAGAGCGAGGGTGCCCGTTGTATCCTCACTCTCTAATCTTTTAAACTCTTGAAATAGTCCCTCATTTCGGAGAAGGACATGCCGTGAACAGCATTGACGCGTTTGTCGTCAGGTTGGGGCTGTGCAGCCCAGGTTTGTTGGGGTTGCCCTCGACGTGGGCAACGCGGCTGAGAACACTCGTGAGTGATGTGTCCGAACCCCTGACAATTGTAGCACTGGAGCCCTTTACTCCACTGCTGGTTCTGCTGCTGTGCAGCACCAATATCCATAGGGGCGCCAGCGCCCGGGGTTACTCCATAAGGAGAAGAGCTTCTGCCCTGTTGGAAATAGCGGGTATTACCCTGCATATTAATTAAGAAGAGCTCCTGGGCCCTTCCAACAGTGCGGACTGAAGCGGTTAGCTCGGCGTAGTTTGACCGAGCTTTGCCAAGCAGGTATACCTGCTGGAGGACCTGCTTCTGCACCGCTCTTTCCAGCAAGTCCCTAGCGTAAGTGTTGGGACAGTTGCTCTCTATCCTTAGTGACTCAAAGGCCACGAGGAACTCATCTACTCGTTGATGAGGTCCTTGGTGCAACTTTAACAACTGGGACCTGGCCCAGTCGGCATTGTTGCCAGGCACAAAATAACTGGTTATCTCGGCCTGTAACTTGTCCCAAGTTGGATACTGGACATTTGGGCCCATGTAGTATTCCAACTTGACCTGGGCCCAATGCCCAGCTTTAGGTCCCTCGAACCAAGAGAGGACAGCCGCCATGATCTCACTATTCTTTCTAAGGAGACCAGCCCTCTGGTTCATGAGAACCCACAGTTTCATCTTGCTCCACCACACCCTGAACGTCTGGGGGGAGCCGTCGTAGTTCCCAGGTTCAGCGACAATCTTTTTAGCACCTTGTGCTTCACCCTCGGCGGGGGCACCAAGACCCTGCTGCGCATCGGCAAGGGCCTGGATACTGTTCTGCAGGTCGATCTGGCCCTGCGCGAGTTGAAGGAAAAGATTTTGGAGGGCATCCTGGTGTGGATCCATCGCTTAATATGGGTGATAGTGGGAGTAGGGGGCTCCTCGGGGACGTGCGGGGTGGAGATGGGAAGCGCGAAACGTACGGTGGCACGCAAGTGGGAGGTCGGGTTCGGCTTTGACACAGAAGCGGGGGTCACCGAGGAAGAGGTCTGCAAGGGTGTCGACAACGAGGTTGTAGCGACGGAAGGCGGTGTATGTCTGCTCAACCCTTTTGAAGTCTGCTTCTCTGGCAGCTTCTTGAGTGGGCGTAAGAGGAAGGGGGTAACAGGTATCATAGGTGACTGTCAGGCGACCTGCCTGACTAAAGGAGTACTCGTAGGGAGGTATGGTGACTAGGTAGCGGGGTAACGTAGGAGTAATGATATATCGGGACTAGATCCCCACAGGTGTTCCAATAAACTAAGTGTAAGCTCCTGTTCGCCTGTCGCGCTCGCCGGGTCAGGGCAGTGGCACAGCTATGCAGAAACAAACAGTCACTGGCTGCAGATCACGGGTCTACCTCTGCACGGACGCAGGAACTATGGGGTAACTATGTCTCAATCACCTTGAGGCTGTGAACCTCTCTTGAACGGGCACCGACCTTCAGACACCAGGCACGACCCTGGGCTGGTGTACAGTACATAAAGGATGCGGTGCTAAAAACTCCCAATGCCGAAGCACTATGGGAACGGCACTAAAGGCTGGCTGTGGACGAACGTGAAAGGTTTGAATCAAAGCTCCTTAACCCTGCAGTCCGGGTATAGTTTCCCTTTATAAGGCTGGGGAACAGCGCGTGGTAAACAAGTAGTAGATGGGTAGATTCGAGCTCTAGTGAGACAACCCTAAGGGCAAAACCCAAAGAACTACCACACAACAAACTCTGAGAGGAAAGGATGCAAGCATCTTAGAGCAAAGACCCAAAGAGAGCTCAAATGGAGAGCCTCTGGGTGCTGGATTGCAGCAGTATATATACTACACTACACGTGTCCTGTGCGAGGCTATCCATGAGGCTGTATGCTGTATGAGGCAGTGAGCACAGCTGCCATCCTGTGGTAAGGCTATGCTAATGACATCAAGGGATACAGCATGTACAGCACAAGGCTGTAGTCTAGACAGACCTATAGATAAGATGCACTAGATAAGATACTATGCTATGATAAGATAAGATGTCATCTAATCACAGATTAGATAAGATAAAAAGTTAGACCGTTACAGTACCGGTGTCACCATAGTGTACGGTCTGGCCAGGGTACTGGTGTCACCGTAATATACAATCTGGCCTGGGTGTGGGTGTCACCATAATTTATGGTCAGGCCAGGGTACCGGTGTCACTGTAATATACAATCCAGCCTGGGTGTGGGTGTCACCATAATTTATGGTTGGGCCAGGGTACCAGTGTCACCATAGTGTATGGTCGGGCCAGGATACTGGTGTCACCATAATATACAATCCAGCCTGGGTGTGGGTGTCACCATAATTTATGGTCGGGCCAGGGTACCAGTGTCACCATAGTGTATGGTCCGGCCAGGGTACCGGTGTGATAATAATATACAGTCCGGCCTGGGTGTGGGTGTCACCATAGTTTATGGTCAGGCCAGGATACTGGTGTAACCATAATATACAATCCAGCCTGGGTGTGGGTGTCACCATAATTTATGGTCAGGCCAGGGTACCAGTGTCACCATAGTGTACGGTCCGGCCAGGGTACCGGTCACCATAATATACAATCCGGCCTGGGTGTGGGTGTCACCATAGTGTATGGTCCGGCAAGGGTACCAGTGTCATCATCATATAGGACCTGGCCTGGGTGCAGGTGTCACCATAGTTTACAGTCGGGCCAGGGTACCCATGTCATAGTTTACAGTTTGACCAGGTTACCAGTGTCACAATAATATACAATCTGGCCAGGATGCTGGTGTCACCATAGTGTGCAGTCTGGCCAGGGTACTGGCATCACCATCATATATGGCCCAGCCAGGGTACTGGTGTCATCATAGTGTATGGTCAGGCCGGGGTGCTGGCATCATGGGCACTGGAACACATATCTGATGCCATTAAGTGATTGTTTTGAGTTATGGTGCATGTCTGTGAGTTTAGGATCATTCCTCCGGCCTATGGCACATGTAACCGGTCCCTAGTACATGCAACCGGTCCCTGGCACATTACACCGGTCACAGGAACATCACATCAGGCTCTGTAACACACACCGGTAGCTATTGAGTGATGTTATTAAATTATGGTGCATGTCTGTGTGAGTGTAGGATCATTCCTCCGGACTATGGGACATGTAACCAGTCCCTTGTACATGCAACTGGTCCCTGGCACATTACACCGGTCACAGGAACATCACATCAGGCCGTGTAACACACACCGGTAGCTATTGAGTGATGTTATTAAATCATGGTGCATGTCTGTGAGTTTAGGATCATTCCTCCAGCCTATGGCACATGTAACCGGTCCCTGGCACATGCAACTGGTCCCTGGCACATTACACCAGTCACAGGAACATCACATCGGGTTCTGCAACACACACCAGAAGCTATTGAGTAATGTTATTACATTATGGTGCATGTCTGTGAGTTTACAATCAACCCTCCGGCCTATGGCACATGTAACCGGTCCCTGGAACATGCAACCCGGTCCCTGGAACAGTCCACTGGCCTCTGGAACATTACACCAGCCACTGGAACATTGGATCAGGCTCTGGAACAAACATCCAAAGCAATTCAATGATGGTTGTGAGTTATGGTGCATGTCTATGCCTTCAGGATTATTCCTCCAGCCTAGTATGGCATATTCAACCTGTCTTTGTAACATGACATTGTAATATGGATATTCAAATGGTGTTTAGAACATATCACTATGTAACACAATAGTCATATAATTGTTGTGTACTATGCACTGACCATGTGTTATGTGAAATCCATCGCAATCATTCAAGGGGACAAATATGATACAATACACTGCAAACACCACAAATTGTGAATCAATGACATCACTGCCATCATTGTCCATGCTGGCTTCGAAGCATCAGATGCATGTTCTGGAAATTGGGTGATTTTCCAGAGACTGGTTGGATGTGTCTTGTGATAGTGGAAAGATCCTGAAATCATGGATAGACACTATGACACAATATCATCACTTAATGAATTTTGGAGCATGTTCCAGATATCCATGTGATGTTCAAGAGGTTGGTTGGATATTGTCAAAACTCCAATATTCACCATGACCCACAGGGCTTTGAATACTGGAACAGAGACCAATTCACTGATGAATGGAGATGACATACAACAATACCTAAACAGACAAGGTCAATGTTAGGGAAGAAAGGGATAAAGGGTGTTGACATGTGCATATAATGAATGCAATTTGATATTAGCTACCCAGTGTGCACAGACCAAGAAACAAAAACTCATAACATATATGCCTGGACTGGTTGCATGTGCCATAGGCCAGATGAATGATCCTAAACTCACAGACATGCACCATAATTTAATAACATCACTCAATAGCTACCGGTGTGTGTTACACGGCCCGATGTGATGTTCCTGTGACTGGTGTAATGTGCCAGGGACCGGTTGCATGTACTAGGGACCGATTACATGTGCCATAGGCCGGAGGAATGATCCTAAACTCACAGACATGCACCATAATTCAATAATATCACTCAATAGCTACCGGTGTGTGTTACACGGCCCGATGTGATGTTCCTGTGACCGGTGTAATCTGCCAGGGACCGGTTGCATGGACTAGGGACTGGTTACATGTCCCATAGGCCGGAGGAATGATCCTACACTCACAGACATGCACCATGATTTAATAACATCACTCAATAGCTACCAGTGTGTGTTACAGAGCCCGATGTGATGTTTCTGTGACCGGTGTAATGTACTAGGGACCAGTTGCATGTACACATAGTTCAGTCAAAAGCCCTCGCAAAAGTGGGTCATCGGACATGTACATTTGCCTGTAAAGGTGGGACTAGCCGACGCCGGCCGATGCTCGCAGAACCAGGCCAGGCCGATGTTTTCTATTATTGCAAATCTAGTACAGGCCTGAGGGACATTAATCACTGCAAAACTGGGATGGGCTGATGTTTGATAAAAATTGCAGAACTGGGACTGGTGGGAGCATTGTAAAACTAGGTCAGGCCTGTTGAACAAAAAAATTGACAAGTGTTGCAAAGCTGGGACTGGCCGATGTTGTAGATACATTGCAAAACTGGGTCAGGCCTGTTGAGAAAAAAGTTGTCAATTACTGCAAAACTGGGTCAGGCTGACATGGCAGAATGGGGTCAGGCCTTTTGAGGAAAAAATTGTCAAGCATTGCAAAACTGGGTCAGGCTGACATTGTATATACATTGCAGAACTGGATCAGGCCTGTTGAGAAAAAAAGTTGTCAAGCATTGCAAAACTGGGTCAGGCTGACATTGCAGAACTGGGTCAGGCCTGTTGAGAAACAAAGTTGTCAAGTACTGCAAAACTGGGTCAGGCCTGTTGAGCAAAAAAGTTGTCAACCATTGCAAAACTGGGTCAGACCCAAAATTGATACACATTGCAGAATTAAATTACTGTGCTGACTACCAAAAATGTGGACCATTGATTAGGCAATATTGTGTACTGTTGGTGTGATAGTGTTGACTACCAAAGATGTGCAGCTTGGATTATCTAATGTTGTGTTCTATTGGTGTGGTAGTGCTGATTACCAAAAATGCGGACTATTGATTAGCCAATGTTGTGTAGTGTTGTTGTTGTAGTGTACTACCAAAAATGTGTAGTATTGATTACCTAATGTTGGGTACTCTTGGTGTGGTAGTGCTGATTACCAAAAATGCGGACTATTGATTGGCCAATGTTGTGTAGTGTTGTTGTTGTAGTGTACTACCAAAAATGTGTAGTATTGATTACCTAATGTTGGGTACTCTTGGTGTGGTAGTGCTGATTACCAAAAATGCGGACTATTGATTGGCCAATGTTGTGTAGTGTTGTTGTTGTAGTGTACTACCAAAAATGTGTAGTATTGATTACCTAATGTTGGGTACTCTTGGTGTGGTAGTGCTGATTACCAAAAATGCGGACTATTGATCAACCAATATTGTGTGGTGTTGTTGTAGTGTACTACCAAAAAAAGTGTAGTACTGATTACCTAATGTTGTGTAGTATTGATGTGATAGTGTTCATTACCAAAAATGCGGACTGTTGATTAGCCAATATTGTGTAGTGTTGTTGTTGTAGTGTACTACCAAAGATGTGTAGTATTGATTATCTAATGTTTTGTACTGTTGGTGTGGTAGTGTTGATTACCAAAAATGTGTAGCTTGGATTACCTAATGTTGTGTACTGTTGGTGTGGTAGTGCTGATTACCAAAAATGCGAACCATTAGCCAATGTTGTGCAGTGTTGTTGTTGTGCAGTGTTGTTGTTTAGTGTTGATTACCAAAAATGTGTAGCTTGGATTACCTAATGTTGTGTACTGTTGGTGTGGTAGTGCTGATTACCAAAAATGCGAACCATTAGCCAATGTTGTGCAGTGTTGTTGTTGTAGTGTTGATTACCAAAAATGTGTAGCTTGGATTACCTAATGTTGTGTACTGTTGGTGTGGTAGTGCTGATTACCAAAAATGCGAACCATTAGCCAATATTGTGTAGTGTTGTTGTTGTAGTGTACTACCAGAAATGTGTAGTATTAATTACCTAATGTTGTGTACTATTGATGTGGTAGTGTTGATTACCAAAAATGCGAACTATTGATCAACCAATGTTGTGTAGTGTCATTGTTGTAGTGTTGATTACCAAAAATGTGTAGCTTGGATTACCTAATGTTGTGTACTGTTGGTGTGGTAGTGTTGATTACCAAAAATGCGGACTATTGATTAGTCAATATTGTGTAGTGTTGATTACCAAAAATGTGTAGTTTGGATTACCTAATGTTGTGTACTGTTGGTGTGGTAGTACTGATTATCAAAAATGCGGACTATTGATTAGTTGTTGTAGTGTACTAACAAAAATGTGTAGTATTGATTATCTAATGTTGTGTACTGTTGGTGTAGTAGTACTGATCATCAAAAATGCGGACTATTGATTAGTTGTTGTAGTGTACTACCAAAAATGTGTAGTTTGGATGACCTAATGTTGTGTACTGTTGGTGTGGTAGTGTTGATTATCAAAAGTGCGGACTATTGGTTAGTCAATATTGTGTAGTGTTAATTACCAAAAATGTGTAGTTTGGATTACCTAATGTTGTGTATTGTTGGTGTGGTAGTGTTGATTATCAAAAATGCGGACTATTGATTAGCCAATATTGTGTAGTTTGGATTACCTAATGTTGTGTACTGTTGGTGTAGTAGTGCTGATTATCAAAAATGCGGACTATTGATTAGCCAATATTGTGTAGTGTTGTTGTTGTAGTGTACTACCAAAAATGTGTAGTATTGATTACCTAATGTTGGGTACTCTTGGTGTGGTAGTGCTGATTACCAAAAATGCGGACTATTGATCAACCAATATTGTGTGGTGTTGTTGTAGTGTACTACCAAAAATGTGTAGTACTGATTACCTAATGTTGTGTAGTGTTGATGTGATAGTGTTCATTACCAAAAATGCGGACTGTTGATTAGCCATTATTGTGTAGTATTGTATTGTTTAGTGTTGATTACCAAAAATGCGGACTATTGATTAGGAAATGTAGTGTAGTGTTTGTGTATTGGAGTTGATTACCAACATTGTGTAGTTTTCATTAACTAAATTCAGTAGTGTCAACACTTGATTACATAAGCTCTCCAAGCGCCACTACTCCCAAAACATTACCATATTTGGTCAATAGTTGACTTCAAATATTCCCACCTTTGTTCTGGTACTTTTCTTCCCCTTCTGTGCTTCATCCCTGGTCCAAATGTACTGTAAAAATGATTCTGTATCCCATATTACCCTATAGGATCACCATTGGACCCTCATCTAAATGTGCAAGGGGCTCTGTATCCCCAGAGAGTAGTGCAGGCTTAAAAACACCAAAAATGTTCGCATTTTTGATACATTCAACATATCAACTTAAAGAATGCATCCCCATACAGGGGATATATGTACCTACAACATATTTACAGTCCACAGCATGGGATCCATGTCCTGGTGCGATGTTTTATGTTTTTCCTTTGCAAACATATCACCATGGCAGGCAATTACTAGGAGGTATGGTGGCTACTGGATGGTCTCCAATGGTATTACTATGCTATACCAAAGTCCCAATACAATCTAGTGAGCAGCTGACCACTCCAAGAGGAGCAGCATAGAAAACAGCACTTTCATAACAATAGGTGCTGTATGATCCTCCAGATCAGGTATGCACAATATGACTATCTCAAAAGCTGGGGGATACCATACAGTAGTGGATACAATTTACTCAAGTCAATACCGCTTGATGTGGGGGAGGGAAGGGCACAATAACATACAGAAGGCGTGGGAAAATACCCCACAAAATGCGGAGATATGCAAAAACATTACATATCACACAACACATAACATCTACTGACCTAGAAATGCTACCAACAGCCTACTAATATCACATAATGCTTATACTCAGCTGTTCCTGACATGCTTAGAGGCACAAATCATTTGAACCAAGAACATGTTGTTACTGTCCATATACACTGCAGCTTTGCACCTGCAGTACTGATATGATGTAGCACATTTCCGCATTTTTCAAACCTTGAATGATTTGTGCCTCTAAGCATGTCAGGAACAGCTGAGTATAAGCATTATGTGATATTAGTAGGCTGTTGGTAGCATTTCTAGGTCAGTAGATGTTATGTGTTGTGTGATATGTAATGTTTTTGCATATCTCCGCATTTTGTGGGGTATTTTCCCACGCCTTCTGTATGTTATTGTGCCCTTCCCTCCCCCACATCAAGCGGTATTGACTTGAGTAAATTGTATCCACTACTGTATGGTATCCCCCAGCTTTTGAGATAGTCATATTGTGCATACCTGATCTGGAGGATCATACAGCACCTATTGTTATGAAAGTGCTGTTTTCTATGCTGCTCCTCTTGGAGTGGTCAGCTGCTCACTAGATTGTATTGGGACTTTGGTATAGCATAGTAATACCATTGGAGACCATCCAGTAGCCACCATACCTCCTAGTAATTGCCTGCCATGGTGATATGTTTGCAAAGGAAAAACATAAAACATCGCACCAGGACATGGATCCCATGCTGTGGACTGTAAATATGTTGTAGGTACATATATCCCCTGTATGGGGATGCATTCTTTAAGTTGATATGTTGAATGTATCAAAAATGCGAACATTTTTGGTGTTTTTAAGCCTGCACTACTCTCTGGGGATACAGAGCCCCTTGCACATTTAGATGAGGGTCCAATGGTGATCCTATAGGGTAATATGGGATACAGAATCATTTTTACAGTACATTTGGACCAGGGATGAAGCACAGAAGGGGAAGAAAAGTACCAGAACAAAGGTGGGAATATTTGAAGTCAACTATTGACCAAATATGGTAATGTTTTGGGAGTAGTGGCGCTTGGAGAGCTTATGTAATCAAGTGTTGACACTACTGAATTTAGTTAATGAAAACTACACAATGTTGGTAATCAACTCCAATACACAAACACTACACTACATTTCCTAATCAATAGTCCGCATTTTTGGTAATCAACACTAAACAATACAATACTACACAATAATGGCTAATCAACAGTCCGCATTTTTGGTAATGAACACTATCACATCAACACTACACAACATTAGGTAATCAGTACTACACATTTTTGGTAGTACACTACAACAACACCACACAATATTGGTTGATCAATAGTCCGCATTTTTGGTAATCAGCACTACCACACCAAGAGTACCCAACATTAGGTAATCAATACTACACATTTTTGGTAGTACACTACAACAACAACACTACACAATATTGGCTAATCAATAGTCCGCATTTTTGATAATCAGCACTACTACACCAACAGTACACAACATTAGGTAATCCAAACTACACAATATTGGCTAATCAATAGTCCGCATTTTTGATAATCAACACTACCACACCAACAATACACAACATTAGGTAATCCAAACTACACATTTTTGGTAATTAACACTACACAATATTGACTAACCAATAGTCCGCACTTTTGATAATCAACACTACCACACCAACAGTACACAACATTAGGTCATCCAAACTACACATTTTTGGTAGTACACTACAACAACTAATCAATAGTCCGCATTTTTGA
Source organism: Scleroderma bovista (assembly GCA_037178675.1). Lineage (NCBI taxonomy): Eukaryota > Fungi > Basidiomycota > Agaricomycetes > Boletales > Sclerodermataceae > Scleroderma > Scleroderma bovista. The sequence goes on along the minus strand of JAYMGJ010000093.1, from coordinate 24,943 downwards.
TGATCAGTACTACTACACCAACAGTACACAACATTAGATAATCAATACTACACATTTTTGTTAGTACACTACAACAACTAATCAATAGTCCGCATTTTTGATAATCAGTACTACCACACCAACAGTACACAACATTAGGTAATCCAAACTACACATTTTTGGTAATCAACACTACACAATATTGACTAATCAATAGTCCGCATTTTTGGTAATCAACACTACCACACCAACAGTACACAACATTAGGTAATCCAAGCTACACATTTTTGGTAATCAACACTACAACAATGACACTACACAACATTGGTTGATCAATAGTTCGCATTTTTGGTAATCAACACTACCACATCAATAGTACACAACATTAGGTAATTAATACTACACATTTCTGGTAGTACACTACAACAACAACACTACACAATATTGGCTAATGGTTCGCATTTTTGGTAATCAGCACTACCACACCAACAGTACACAACATTAGGTAATCCAAGCTACACATTTTTGGTAATCAACACTACAACAACAACACTGCACAACATTGGCTAATGGTTCGCATTTTTGGTAATCAGCACTACCACACCAACAGTACACAACATTAGGTAATCCAAGCTACACATTTTTGGTAATCAACACTAAACAACAACACTGCACAACAACAACACTGCACAACATTGGCTAATGGTTCGCATTTTTGGTAATCAGCACTACCACACCAACAGTACACAACATTAGGTAATCCAAGCTACACATTTTTGGTAATCAACACTACCACACCAACAGTACAAAACATTAGATAATCAATACTACACATCTTTGGTAGTACACTACAACAACAACACTACACAATATTGGCTAATCAACAGTCCGCATTTTTGGTAATGAACACTATCACATCAATACTACACAACATTAGGTAATCAGTACTACACTTTTTTTGGTAGTACACTACAACAACACCACACAATATTGGTTGATCAATAGTCCGCATTTTTGGTAATCAGCACTACCACACCAAGAGTACCCAACATTAGGTAATCAATACTACACATTTTTGGTAGTACACTACAACAACAACACTACACAACATTGGCCAATCAATAGTCCGCATTTTTGGTAATCAGCACTACCACACCAAGAGTACCCAACATTAGGTAATCAATACTACACATTTTTGGTAGTACACTACAACAACAACACTACACAACATTGGCCAATCAATAGTCCGCATTTTTGGTAATCAGCACTACCACACCAAGAGTACCCAACATTAGGTAATCAATACTACACATTTTTGGTAGTACACTACAACAACAACACTACACAACATTGGCTAATCAATAGTCCGCATTTTTGGTAATCAGCACTACCACACCAATAGAACACAACATTAGATAATCCAAGCTGCACATCTTTGGTAGTCAACACTATCACACCAACAGTACACAATATTGCCTAATCAATGGTCCACATTTTTGGTAGTCAGCACAGTAATTTAATTCTGCAATGTGTATCAATTTTGGGTCTGACCCAGTTTTGCAATGGTTGACAACTTTTTTGCTCAACAGGCCTGACCCAGTTTTGCAGTACTTGACAACTTTGTTTCTCAACAGGCCTGACCCAGTTCTGCAATGTCAGCCTGACCCAGTTTTGCAATGCTTGACAACTTTTTTTCTCAACAGGCCTGATCCAGTTCTGCAATGTATATACAATGTCAGCCTGACCCAGTTTTGCAATGCTTGACAATTTTTTCCTCAAAAGGCCTGACCCCATTCTGCCATGTCAGCCTGACCCAGTTTTGCAGTAATTGACAACTTTTTTCTCAACAGGCCTGACCCAGTTTTGCAATGTATCTACAACATCGGCCAGTCCCAGCTTTGCAACACTTGTCAATTTTTTTGTTCAACAGGCCTGACCTAGTTTTACAATGCTCCCACCAGTCCCAGTTCTGCAATTTTTATCAAACATCAGCCCATCCCAGTTTTGCAGTGATTAATGTCCCTCAGGCCTGTACTAGATTTGCAATAATAGAAAACATCGGCCTGGCCCGGTTCTGCGAGCATCGGCCGGCGTCAGCTAGTCCCACCTTTACAGGCAAATGTACATGTCCGATGACCCACTTTTGCGAGGGTTTGTGACTGAACTACCTGGCATGTACTAGTGACCGGTTACATGTGCCATAGGCCAGAGGAATGATCCTAAATGCACAGACATGCACCATAATTTAATAACATCACTCAATAGCTACAGGTGTGTGTTACAGAGCCCAATGTGATGTTCCTGTGACCGGTGTAATGTGCCAGGGACCGGTTGAATCTACTAGGGACCGGTTACATGTGCCATAGGCCGGAGGAATGATCCTAAACTCACAGACATGCACCATAATTCAATAATATCACTCAATAGCTACCGGTGTATGTTACACAGCCCAATGTGATGTTCCTGTGACCGGTGTAATCTGCCAGGGACCAGTTGCATGTACTAGCAACCAGTTACATGTGCCATAGGCCGGAGGAATGATCCTACACTCACAGACATGCACTATAATTTAATAACATCACTCAATAGCTACCAGTGTGTTACAGAGCCCGATGTGATGTTCCTGTGACCGGTGTAATGTGCCAGGGACTGGTTGCATGTACTAGGGACTGGTTGCATGTACTAGTGACCGGTTACATGTGCCATAGGCCGGAGGAATGATCCTAAATGCACAGACATGCACCATAATTTAATAACATCACTCAATAGCTACAGGTGTGTGTTACAGAGCCCGATGTGATGTTCCTGTGACCGGTGTAATGTGCCAGGGACTGGTTGCATGTCTTAGGGACTGGTTTCATGTGCCATAGGCCGGAGGAATGATCCTAAACTCACAGACATGCACCATAATTTAATAACATCATTCAATGGCTTCCAGTGTGTGTTACAGAGCCCGATGTGATGTTCCTGTGGCCAGTGTAACATTCCAGAGGCTGGTGTAATGTTCCAGGGGCCAGTTGCATATGCCAGGGACCAGTTTCATGTCCCATAGGCCGGAGGAATGATCCCAAACTCACAGATATGCACCATAACTCAAAACAATCACTTAATGGAATCAGATATGTATTCCAGTGCCTATGAGACTAGCACCCTGGCCTGACTGAGACAACCCTAAGGGCAAACAACCCAAAGAACTACCACACGTTGAGACTCTGAGGAGGAAATAGGAATCAAGCGTCTTAGAGCGAAAACCCAAAGAGAGCTCGAATGGAGAGCCTCTGGGTGCTGGATTGCAGCAGTATATATACTACACTACACGTGTCCTGTGCGAGGCTACCCATGAGGCTGTATGCTGTACGAGGCAGTGAGCACAGCTGCCGTCCTGTGGTAAGGCTATGCTAATGACATCAAGGGATACAGCATGTACAGCACGAGGCTGTAGTCTAGACAGACCTACAGATAAGATGCACTAGATAAGATACTACGGTACGATAAGATAAGATGTCATCTAATCGCAGATTAGATAAGATAAAAAGTTAGTCCGTTACACTGACCATACACTATGGTGACACCCACACCAAGGCCAGATTATATATTATGGTGACACTGGTACCCTGGCCCGACCATAAAATATGGTGACACCCACACCCAGGCCGGATTGTATATTATGGTGACACCGGTACCCTGGCTGGACTGTATACTATGGTGACACCGGTACCCTGGCCTGACTGTAAACTATGGTGACACCAGTACCCTGGCCCAACCATAAACTATGGTGACACCCACACCAAGGCTGGATTATATATTACGGTGACACCGGTACCCTGGCCCGACCATACATTATGGTGACACCCACACCCAGGCCGGATTGTACATTATGGTGACACTGGTACCCTGGCCGGACCATACAATATGGTGACACTGGTCCCCTGGCTGGACTGTACACTATGGTGACACCCACACCCAGGCCGGATTATATATTATGGTGACACCAGTACCCTGGCCCAACCATAAACTATGGTGATACCCACACCCAGGCCAGAGTGTATATTACAGTGACACCGGTACCCTGGCCCGACCATAAACTATGGTGACACCTACACCGAGGCCGGACTGTATATTATGGTGACACCAGTACTCTGGCCTGACTGTAAACTATGGTGACACCGGTACCCTGGCCCAACCATAAACTATGGTGACACCCACACCCAGGCCAGATTATATATTACGGTGACACCGGTACCCTGGCCACCTTAGGCACCACTTTTCGGAAGCAATAGCGGTCTGTTAGATATATATTTTGTGACCAAAACAATTTATCTAATAGATCAACCATCCGCATCGGCATCTCCCGACCAGTGCTAAGAATAGGTTGGCGAATCATGTTAAGAACCCTTACCACTTTGGTGCGCTTACTTTCCGTCCTCCCCCCGCTTCACCTTCGCCTCACCGTTCTGCAGCCCTCATCCCACCCTCTTCAGAGCATCGCACGCGTCCTGAATCATGTTAAGAACCCTTACCACTTTGGTGCGCTTACTTTCCGTCCTCCCTCTGCTTCACCTTCGCCTCACCATTCTGCAGCCCTCATCCCACCCTCTTCAGAGCATCGCATGCGTCCTCAACCCTTGCCATACCATCTCAAGAGCTCGCTGGGATGCTCTCGGCGAGCCTCTTTGGAGAACTTTACGCTTGGTTATGCTTGCGGATATCGCACGTCCGTGGTGCGTTTTTTCCTCTTCACTTCACCTCTGAAATATGCATCCCCGGCCTGGGACCCGCCGTGCATTGCCCAGCACCACGCTTGGCATGGGCCAGCAATTTTCCAGTCCCAAAAAACGGCATGACAAGAGAAAAAATCAAACTAATGTCACCATTCCAGGTCAAAGTGCGAAACGGCAACGACTCCTTCAACAGTTGAACGATCTCTTCGATCACAATTCATCCTCTCCTCCACCATCTGGTACAAACTCTCCTCCCCCGGAGGAAAATGTTGTAGACGCATTAGACGGTACTCAAACGATCCAGCACCCAGCTGATGAACCCACGCTTGAAGATGTTGCCAGTAACTACTCTGCGCCAAGTATGGCTGTCGGCCGGTTGTATGACAGCTGGATGGCAGTTATCCCCACCATCATCGAGCCGTTTCTCCAGTATCTAACGGAAACCATCAGAAAACCACTCACAAACCATGACAACCTGCTCTTCGGCTGTCATGGGACTGGAATTTGTGAGCCCAAACGCTCTTCCCTGCTCTGCTTATATTTCGACCGTGCGTGACATTTTCCTTCCCCTACATGAAGACTGATCTCATTTCAGGTTTTGCCACTGTGACAGTTCAAAGTTGCTCCTGCACATCGCTTCCTCAATTGCTCCTGCGTTCGGGCCTTTTCCCCACTGCCCCCTCTCAACCGCGCCTGGCCATTTCCGTGGACCTCCTCGGATTCTACCGCTCATTATTTGAGCGATCGTGCGACTCCATCAATGCTCTTGCCTCTGCGCTTACTACTCACTATGAGCGCCGAGGCTTTCGGATGACCACACAAGAGGTAAGTGCTATGTCTATTACCTTCTGCACTCGTTTACAGGCTTGGCACATAGGGTGGTGTCATTCAAGAACCGTTTCGTCGTAGCATTGGCAATGCTGTGCAATGGTATGATGTTTTGCAAGTGCAGGTCGAACGCCGCGTGGAAAGTATCATAGAATGTTGTCGCCAATCTGTGCTGAACCATCTCAATCACGCTCAGTCTACCGAGCAACGCCTGCTGACCCCCATCTCGACGTCCTCTGAACAATGGCACCCGGGCTCGTGCGCATCCATTCTTATACAACGATGCCCTGCCTGCTTTGCAGGTCACACCTTCGGGCGGTCATTAAGCGATGGTGGTGATATTCACGTGGCCACTGACGGAAACTTTCACCATCGCCATCAACGTTCGGCGGGAAGTTGTCCCCCGTTCTATGATCCTGCGTACTTCATTCCAAAAGCTCAAGTGGATGAGGTCGGACGGCGAATTCAACGAGCACGTAAGCGGACACCGAGGCATCACCATGCTGAAGTTCCAGATGAGGCAATTGATCAATGTGAGTCTTCGTATGAAGCTGCTGACGGTAACAAACAGAAGGCAGCGATGGACTGCTTCGACGACACCGGCATCATGGCATTGATATGCCGTCATGATATTCCCCTTTTCTTTGCCAACATCGACAGCCCTGGTGAGCAACAAAAGTATAGTGTCGCACTTCTTGAACACCTCTTTTCCTATTTGCCATCTATGGCCACTGTTGTTGTGTTGTATGACGTTGGTTGTGTTCTTGCTCGTTCATTAGAAAAGGTATGCCATTTGTATTTTCATATACTTCTACTAATTTTGATAAGTTTGACATGCTTGATGATAAAATTGTTCGTCGCATCCGCTTTGCCATGACCGTGATGCATGCCTACGGCCATGCGTGGTCGTGCCAACTCGTTTACAATCCGCGCATCATTAGGGGACTAGGTCTTTCAGATGGAGAAGGGACGGAACGACTTTGGTCATGCTTCATCAAGCTCATTGGCATTGAGCGAGCCTCATCAGTAAGTTTATTTCATTGTAGCAACTAACTTAGTAGTTGAAATACCTGTTTAGCGTCAGCGGCGCATCTGGCTCATTGATCGTCATGCTACGGCAATAGGATGGGAGATGCGAACCGACCTGGGAGACTGGATTCGACGGCAGCTGAAGAAGGGAGTTACTGAACAAGGTAATGAAGCACAATGCATTCTCAGCGCTTGTGGCGTTGGTATCCCGGAATTACGGAAGCAATGGTCTGACCAATGCAGTGCACAACTTTCTCTCCGGGCGCGTAAGCCTTTGTGTGTTGTTACTAAAGTTCTCGGCTTATCAGTATTTAGATGCGCCCGCTCGGTTGAAGAAAGAATTAGACACGGTTCTCGGGCTACAGGCGGACTTAGAGGCTTCTGACAGAGCCCTACAAACTGCACGCACAATAATCGAGAAGGATGCGACGCAGGACACCCTCCAAGCCCTCAAGAGCTTGGAACGGGGCCACGATCGCCTTCTGAACAAGGTTGATGTCCTGTATACCTCCCTCAACATCCATGATAGGTTTCCAGAACTCCACGGCGTCAATTTGGAGTTTGTCCGCATCCTGTTATTGGCACGCGATCTGAAGATGAACATTCGACAGCGAGCGATTGGTAGTTTTTTTGAATGGGATAAGCTTGATTGTGCCGTAGGCGGTAAGCAGAAAACCTTAGGTAAGTGACATTGAACCTTGAATTCCTTGCGGTAGTGTTGACCATTGGTTTCTAGGCACAAAACTCCACCAACAGACCCGGAAAGCAATCGCCAAGCGACAGCCAGCTCTTATGGCCGCCATTCGTAAATTCAATACGTATTGTGAACGCCTTGCGGAGTTATACGACGCATCATCCTGTATCCCTCTTCCTTCACCACTCCCCACGAAGCTGGCAGATTTACGGAATGACCAAAGTCTTCTAGAAGATGTTTGGGTTACTCCTTCTGTTGGGGAAATCCCGCGGTGGCTGGAAGACGCTGATGTAAGGGAAGGCATTAGAGCGGTCCTCAAAATTGACTGCTGTCTCGAAGAGCAACGGCGGCTTGGAATGGAGGCTGACAATATGTGCCGCTGGTTTGGCCACGAATTATGTGCTCTTGAACTCGCAATACGACAGCCTGAAAGTAAGTCTTCAGAGTTCATTGACTTCAAGCACTGATACTCTCCAGACTCTATGTATTATCTGCTTCTTCAACAACATCGAGAATCCCTCGCCAAGCTGCAGGAAAGGTGGCCTACTCCGCTTGCTTCGACCATTCATTACGCCAGTCATGCGCGCACTGCCCTGATTACTGCTTCATCCCTTGCAGGTACCGCGGCCCCGCTTGAGGTGCAGTGGCTACCTCCAGTTCTGTGCGACGTCTCTGTGGACACCTTCACTGAAGATCCGGGATTACCGCTTGTGGACTTTGATCCAGTTGAACCAATCTTGGATGCGGATCAAATTGCCTTGGAAGACGTTCTCGAAGAACATTCCAATGCCGACGGAGATGACCCGTGTGATATCGAAGCTGAGAAGAACATTCATAGTGCCGAACTTATTTGGACCATCCCATCCGTAAGTTCCGTTCAAGTATATCCCTTTCTATTTAGAAACATTGTTCCTGCAGACCCTTGCGGTTGACACGATCAACATCTACAGTGAGACGCTCATTGTCCGTGGCGTTTATGCAAGGCGCGTCCGACAATCGCAGGATGGATTCCCTCGTCAGACATTCGAGACCGACGACTACGAGCGCCTCGCATCCCCAACTGGTCGACTGAACGACGCTTGCATCAACGGTTGCTCTGCTCTTCTGTATTCAAAATTTCTGGCTGCAAGCGCTGCGCAATGTGCAGTGCTGTCAACCCACGACCTCCCCCGCATCCGTTATCACGCTCAAGACGATGTCTTGTGGCGCAATGTCTCGTGGACTCGTTACTGGGAAAAGTCGATATGGATACTCCCTATTCACCGGCCATCCCCGGCTGGCCACTGGGTCGTTTGTGTTGTCAAGCTTACTTCTAAGCAACTTCTTCTCTTTGACAGCCTCGCAGAGCAAAAGCCATGGAAGCATGACATAAAGGTAACATGATGTTTCTCTGTTGTTGTGGTTGCTAACTATTCACAGGACATTATCCACCTAATTGCTCGCTTCTCTCTTGTTGCCTCCAAGAGGCTTGGAATCTCTTGTGATACTCCGGGATGCTGGTCTGCACACCCAGTCGTAGTAAGTACTGCAGAATCTATGCAAACGTTGTCGCTCAAAATTCCTTTTAGCTGAAACCTCTGCAATCAAATGGTTACGACTGTGGACTTTGGGTGTTAGCTCAGGTTGCAGCGGTTCTTCGTGGCTGCGACTTTACCAATCTGCGTGAGATGGACATGTGTGAATTTCGTCGTTATCTGCAATCCCTTATACTTAGTATACCAGCACTTGACACGTAGTTACATTGGACTATCGTCGTAGGGATTGCCGCCCTTTTCCAATATCAATACCTCTTGTGTGCTACTGTATATCTCTCGAGCTTTCCACTGCAGCCAACATGCAGCCATTTGGTCATTGCGGCCTCCAGACACACCCTCTCCAACAGCATCATATATAGCCAACCATCTTACCATCTGCTCCGTGATGTTGTGGATAAGTTCTGTCAAGATCAGTTCATGATCGCCATTTTCAAAGTGCCTCCCTCATTGAGCGTTCGCTTCGTTTGACAGCCTGATCCGGCGGCCGAGCATGACCTCAACAAGATTGTGAGTGAACCTTTCTTCCTGTGGCGTCGAATCAGGCTCGGCATAGGAATAGGGGGGCTCCCCCTCCCATTGAGGGAGGTCCGATTCATCTAGAGCCTCAGCGCTCTGAGCCGCTTCCAGAAATAGGGGCGATGAAGGTAGAGACTTCGTTGCGTGAGCAATAAGTGCTGGTGATAAGGGCGGAGCAGAGGAGATGGTGGTGGATTGGACGGCTTTGGATTCAGGCATATAGATAGCATGGTGACGACCAGTACGTTTGCTGTATGCACGACGATTCTGAATGGACCGGAATTCCTTTCCTCTGAAACGTACCTGAGTTATTTAATGAACTTTAGACAAACAAGATTAATCACCTAGTGGATGCATAGATGGCCTTCTGTTTGCGTTCGGCGGCCTGTCTGTCGTGGAGAGTGAAGTATTTAGCTGTGCGCCCCATAGTGTTGCAACGTTTAGGCTAACCTCAATAAGGGACAAGATACCACATACAAAACTACAAAGATGCAAGGCAAATACACGCTCCCAGGTTGTTAACAGTGTAATACCTATTGATTTTGATAAAATCCAACAGGGGGGAGAGTAGTAGATTAGTTCCAACTAGTTTTGTAGGTGAAAACGTATTCCTCGATGCTCTGGCTATATTTTCCTTTCAGTAGGAAGTTTATTCGGCCCGTGATTGGCTGTTGTGGTCGGACTCCTCTGGCAACGTGACTACTCCAGCACTACTTAACCACGATGTACTGCTGACCAGTTGACCACGTAGATGACTTGCGATGACCACTTCACTGCAGATCTGGCTTATGAAACGATGCAAAGGTTCGACTCTATCATCTATTCAAGTCGCAGAACTATAGCAAATGTCCCTAGACTCACCCAGAGGCTCTCCGCACCCTCTCCATCCTCTCCATTCGAAGTTTGCCGTCACCATCTCAAGCTGACTCTTCGGATTGGAATTTCTGCTTCTTTGGAAGTTTGGGCCTACCTTACTCCTCAGATGCGCATTGCGATCCTCAGTAGATCCCCGTCGATGGGCATCCGACTTAAAGATGCCCCAGCAGTGCTGGTTGCAATCATCTCCTGTTTATCCGCCTCTGTGCACCTGAAAAATTCCATGGCCACGGTGGGTAGTACTATCCTTCCCATGTCTCGCACTATCTGTAATTTATTTTTCTTTTAGAAAAAGATGCACGGTTCCAATGAGCCAGGAATGCCCGACCCTCCGGGCAACCGCTTACCATCTCCATCAACATGCTCAGAAGCTCATTCAACGCATCCTGAAAAATCTACAAGCACTCAAGATGACTTTGTCATCGTCCAGGTTGGAGGTGGTCGCCGTGAACCTTCGCCTGCTCTGGCGACGACTCCAACTCGACTCCGCCAGAAAATCAAGGCAACTACACGAGACACTGGTCTAGTTCGTGCAGCGTCTCGCCGCCGAAGCCATATGTCCCCAATCGAGCCTGGGGACTTTCAAGCCGCCGACGACGACAACCCATTCCTTTCAGAACCTGTCATCCAGGCTGCCGCGAAAGTTCAAACAGATACATCTCTTGCTACAAGTACAAGTAAGTCGCCTGCTTTTTATGAAGATCCTCCTGTTTAAAGTGAACATAGTTGCTGAGGGTGATGACACTCCACGACCTACACCTGTTGCTCAGAAACCTGAACCCTCTGTCCGCCCTCTCGATACCCTCACGAGGGCGTCATCTGTTCACCCCCTTGATACCATCACGAGGGCGCCATCCGTCCAACCTCTCGACACCCTCACGAGAGCGCCATCCTCAGAGTGCCCGAACTTGGCCAAGCCACGTTCTGGGTTGGCGCCGACCCTCAATAGGTTGGGTTTTGAACCCGCAAATTTTGGGAACATTGCCGATGTAAGTATTTGCATTACCTGCAGGCAAACATTTGATTAATCATATAATTAGGCGCTACCTTCGACAAAATTGACTCGCACCCGTGGTTTAGCTCCTGGTTCAGCCCTCGATAGATTGGGCTTTGGGCCCGCTGAAGGTGCCGAGAATATTATTAACAATGTAAGCGCTTGCTTTACCCGCAGGCAAACATTTGACTAATTATATAATTAGACTGTACCTTCAACAAACATCATTCCACCATCTCCTACGTCGGTTTCCTGCCCTGAGACGCCCACTCCTCGCCGTTGTACTAGCCCTCGTCTGTCCCAAGGACCTGATTTAGGACCACTTCCGACCTCTCGAGAACACACCCTCAAAGCGGAAAGTGAAGGATTTGGTGATAGCCCCTCGTATACTCGCGGGCGATTGCCAGATGCACTCATAGATGGGTTTAATGAGGGCTTTCAAGAGGTCAACGCCATATTTACCAAACTAGGGGCCAGTCGAGGGATGCCGTGGCAACAGGTCAAGGACCATTATAACCGTCAGTATTCGCGCTCCAACGCACCAAACCTTTGGAACCGCTACTCCGCCTATTTCACGAAGCACACAGAAACTGAACTTGCTCGGCTCCCTGGAGATCGGAAAGTTGATGGTAACCCCTCTACAGAGATCAGGAAGGAGTGCTACCAACGTTTCAAAGAAGAGTATCCTGACAAGTATGTTGAAATTCTGGAAACATGGAAGGAGTACGACGACCTCGAAGATATAGGCGAAACGGTTGCCCAGCGCCAGCAACTTTTTGGCAAGGCCGTAAGGAATCTAGATCACACGGTACATATTTGCCAGGTTTTCCATCTGCGACGCGTACCCAATACCTTTGCTGTAGTTCACTGCACTTTCAAAGGCACATGGAATCGAGGGCAGTTACATCTTGGCTGGTAAGGTCATCAATCAAGATGGTGGATTAGGCCATGCTTTTACTACACCTGGTGCCGAAGGGGTATGTCTCCACGCAATGTTTAACATTTGTTAATGCTCATTTTTATAGTTCTTTCTTCACCGTTGTCGTGCAGATACAGATGAGATTATTGGTCATTTTAAAGCACATGTATAGTAAGTCAATATTGTGTATCTACATGTGCCATTGCCTGACGTTCTATTTAGCAACAAGGTATCTCTGGATGGCCTGACAGATGCCTTCGAAGGCACTGCTGATGCAGCCAAACCAATCATCACCGATGGAGGAAAAGGAAAAGGAAAAGAACGCGCTGTGAAGGAGAAGAAGGACGAACGTGAGTAATTTGGCATGACAGATGCTTTCGAAGGCACCGCTGATGCAGCCAAAGGAATCATCATTGAGGGAGGGAAAGGGAAAGAACGCGCTGCCAAGGAAAAGAAGGACGATGACGACGATGACGACATCGTCGAAATAACTGAGCGACCAGTTCGCGAGCAAGTCAAGGAACATCTCAGGAAGCTTTTTGGTGGGTGTATCATGTCTCGGCTTCGATAAAAATCTAACGGTTCTCTAAGAGAGATATGGTTTCAAACTATCATCGCAAAAATTGTTTCCTTGGAAGTCTCTCCTCAGTCATCTGGCGAGGTCGTCATTAGTGCACCACCACCGCATGACTCTGCACTCTCAAAGGGCAAGCACATTTTCTGTAATCTAGCGATTGACTATCTTGGACCAAGTCGATTGTCCAACCCGTCTGCTACGCGTATCAAGAAGACTAAAAGCCGAAAGCTTCCCTCGATAGATGTCGACATTGGAGAATCGGGCGTCAACGATTCCGACGGCATTGAAGAGGTTCCCGGTGGCAAGTACTCTAAATCTGCCACCACTTCTGCAACGAAGTTGCTTGGTGTGTTCCCTCCACAACGGTTCTCCAAGAAGAAGGCCGTGGCAACTTCCAGTGTCATCACCCTCTCAAGCGGCTCGATGTCCGAGGAGTTAACCGGCGATGACTACGTGCCCGATCAAGAATCACGCAGTGTCGACAGTGACGTAGATATGGAAGATGGTGAGGTTGCCGGCAGGATGAACACTATTGGGGATGTTGACTCTGAGTACGAACAAGAACCTTCTACACGCAAGTGCAAAGCGAAAGGTCCAGTAGTAGGCGGTGCAAAGCAGAAAAGCGGCGTCCCACCTTTGGATAGCAGGGGCCAGACATCCAAACGGAGCAAGACGGTGGCCTTCAAAGATCTGAAGGCCCATACCACTGGTACCAAGCGTCATCGCCTTCCCTCGTCACCAATGTATGTTTCATCGGAGGAGGATATACATCGAGAGCAGAAACGGTCTGAAGTTCCAGACACTGCCAAGGCCCTTACTCCTGTTATCTCTGACACTACTCATCGCTCTGTTCCCTCTGGTTCTACGCAGAAAGCTGTTCGGTTTGATGTTCCAGACCCTCGCAAGAAGTCAAACACTGCAAAGGCGCTCATCGACTCTACCCATCACTCTGTCCCCTCTCGTTCTACTCAGAAAGCTGGTCGTTCAGACGCTCCAGATCCTCACAAGAAGTCTACTAACACTGCTCAGGTGCTCGTTCCTATTATCCCCGCTCCTGCTCATTCCACTATCGCCCCCATCGACTCTGATAATATGCGTGCTGCTGTTAATAATGCTATTGACTCTATGGTTTCCGACAACGCCCGTTCACCTGATGCTCCTGGAAATTTGGCCGGCGTTTCCAAAAATATCCAGTTACCTTGTCTACCTGATGGAATTATGGACCGTGCTTCTACTCCTCTCGTTTCTGCTGTTCGTGGTAGCGATCTGGGCTCGGCTTCTGACCATACTTTGATTCTGTCTCATGGTGCACCCGCACACGAAGCCCTGGACAACAAACGTGATGCCAAACAGGATCAAGGTCCGTAAGATTAACTTTGTATGCACAATACTAATTAGTATTTCCGTCCAGTCCTGCAATCGCCCGTGCCAGCTCCTGGGAGTCCGGGCATCCGTCCTGCTGCTGACCTTTTCGTTGGTCAGGGTGACAGCCTAGCTCCCTGGCGGTCTGATGTTGCATTCTTCTCTGGTACTACTGGTGATGCTACAGCTGGCCCAGGGTTTCCTTTTCCACAGCTGTCTCACCCGGAACCCTCTGCATTCGACCTGCCAAAAGCAGATCAAGCTGAGCGCCCGCGACCCCGTCTTGTGCAAGGCGAAACCCGCGCAGGAAGTGAGGGTGAACCCTTCAACCTTCGGGCTCGGGTATTCCCTAACCATACGGACAATATGGGGCCATCTAGCGAGGCATCGCCTGCGGTGTCTGCAAGGCTCCTCGCTGCTGAGGAGGGACGGCTATCCACAACGAAAGGCCAGGACCTTCAAGAACTCAGCTCGCATTCCATCGTTCGCAATACTATTCGTCCACCCCACCCTTACCAGGTTCCTCGCCCTGTTTCTCGTCAAGATTCATCCATCCACCCATCTCAGCAACATCCTTTCATTGAATGGCTCCCTGGGCCAGGAATGCCGCCATGGAATATGCCAGGTGCGCCCTATGAATACAGCGGCGGCTTTCCTGGAGGGTGGTACAACCATCCGGCCGCGCCTTACCCTCCCGCATACCCACCGTCCAACCATCCATCCTTCCACGGACCGTACGCAGAGGGCGCTTTACGCGTCCCGTCCACCATGCAGAACCATGGCGTGGGTCACCCGAACTACTGCAGCCAGGGTGCCGTTGCCCATGGACCAGATTTTTATTTCGGTGGTACAGCTCATGGAGGTTACGAAGAGCATCCCCACTCCCATTGCGCCCCAACATCCCATTCACGAACCAACGCCCTCCCTGCCGTTGCCACAGGCAATCCTACTCCTCCCTCTCGTCCAGCTGGCTCCCCAACATCGGAGTCCACTGATAAGTAGCATTCCTGTTGATACATTGCTCGTTCTTGCTTGTCATAATGTCGCGTAGTTTTGTATTGCTTGTCAACGCTCGTTTGAGCGCCCTATATACCCCAATACAATCTGTTTTTCAGCGCTAAATATAATGGCGGTTATGTGGTGAATTCGGAAATTTGTGGAACAAAACCCTTGGGAGTACCTCTGACAGATGCCTATAAAAAAGCCCTGGAGATCGTCAAACATCAGATAATGCTACCTACAACATCGCAACTCTTGCCGGATGAACCAGCAAGAACCTCGCGGGAGGGATGTAACGTGCTCAGGAAACCCTCTGACGATGTTGATCTACTCGCAGAACCTCACAGGAGGGACGTAACACGCTCGGCGCACCTTCATCGCGATGTTGTTGTAGTGTAATGGACCGTCGTCAAGAGCTCACAGTGGATTCACAACCTTTGCGGGAATTGGTAGGAACCTCCCACAGGGAAGGTGATCTATTAGATACATTGTTACATACACAATAATTATATCTAAAGACCGTGGGAACACAAAAAAACTGCTGCCAAGGGTGACCCTGGCCCAACCATAAACTATGGTGATACCCACACCCAGGCCAGAGTGTATATTACAGTGACACTGGTACCCTGGCCGGACCGTACACTATGGTGACACTGGTACCCTGGCCCGACCATAAACTATGGTGACACCTACACTGAGGCCGGACTGTATATTATGGTGACACCAGTACCCTGGCCCAACCATAAACTATGGTGACACCCACACCCAGGCCGGATTATATATTACGGTGACACTGGTACCCTGGCCCGACCATACATTATGGTGACACCCACACCCAGGCCAGACTGTATATTACGGTGACACTGGTACCCTGGCTGGACCATACACTATGGTGACACCAGTACCCTGGCCCGACCATAAACTATGGTGACACCTACACTGAGGCTGGACTGTATATTATGGTGACACCAGTACCCTGGCCTGACTGTAAACTATGGTGACACCTGCACCCAGGCCAGGCCCTATATGATGGTGACACTGGTACCCTGGCCCGACCATAAACTATGGTGACACCCACACCCAGGCCAGACTGTATACTATGGTTAAACTACACACCCTGGCCGGACCATACACTATGGTGATACCTAGGGTTTGTCACGGGTATGGCTGACCCGCACGGGTATGCGGGTACGGGTACCACACGGATACGGGTACAGGTTGCCAATCTAGCCACCCGTGAAATTTGGTACCCATACCCGTACCCGCGCTGTGGGTTTTACCACGGGTATGCAGGTGTGCGGGTACCTGGGTATGTCAGACCAAGCAGTGTATTTCAAATTTCCAAGTACACGAACTAACTTGCAATGGACAAATGTCAAGCTTCCAAACTCCGGTGACAGACTGTGGCATTACTGAATGAGAAAGTGAAATTTGTCTTACACAGCCATATTCCCCACCATGTCCACCACAACAAGCAAACGGGTGCCAAAAATTGACCGAGAAAGCCAAAGCAGCTGTTGAGGAGAGGCATGCATTGCTGAATAAACCACCAGACAGCAATGCAGACACTCCCAACGAAAGGGAGACTCCAGAGGTTGCCTCCACGAAGCTACCAACAAAGCGTAAGAACACTGATAGTGGTGATGTAGTCGGAAAGAAGGCACGTGCAACGACCAATGTTGACGAGGATGTCCCGATCCATGAAGAGTCCACACGCAACTCGAGCCCTGCAGCTGAACCAGCAGAGAGCCCCGAAGATGAGTTGGGTACGTTCAAGGATCTGTAAATTCACATTATTTCTAATTTATTTTGTAGAGCGTATGCTGAAGGAGTGGTCCTCACCGGTTTATACATTTTTTAAGGCCGAAGTGATTTATAGTGATGGGCGCCATGCGCATCAATTCCGCTGCCGCGGGCTTCGTTGCAGTGTCAAGATCCGGAGGTTTCTCGACACCAAAGATTCCAAGTCTACAAGTAACCTGCGCAAGCATGTCAAGAGCTGCTGGGGTGAAGACGTGATGAACACCGCTGACGATGCAAAGGATGTTAATGATGTCCAAACAAAGATTGTCAACGGGATTCTGCACAACGGGTCAATTACGGAGGCTTTTGAAAGGAAGGGAAAGGGAAAGCCTACTCACTCCACTCGACCACACACGCCCGCAGAAACCAGGTAACATTGCCGGCCAACCTACAAGTGTATTGACTGACATGGAGCACCTATGAAGGGCAGAAATTGTACGCTGGGTGGCCAAAAGCCTGCGGCCATTTCATATTGTCGAAGACCGTGCTTTTCAGTGCTTGATGAAGACAGGTAGACCAGCATACTACTTACCATCTGTGAGCACAATTGCTCGAGACGTTCATGCGGTCTTCATTCAAACACGGAAGCGGATGGCTACAATGATGATGGTCAGTATCTTTGAGGACTGACAGTGTGATGACACTGAAAAACTTACTAGGAGTACCCAGGAAAACTCAATTTCACGACAGATGGGTGGACATCACCCAACCATCATGCATATATAGCATTTGGCGTCCACTTTGAAAATAATGGCTCACTGCAGAGCATTCCGTTAGATATTGTCGAAGTTGCTAGGGTAAGAATAACTTACCTATCATGTAATAAGACTGATGACAATTGGATTACAGTCCCACACAGGGGACGAACTTGCAAACGTCTTTGCTCAGGTTCTGGATGAGTTTAACATATCAAATAAGGTACATATTATAAGCTTGATGACTTACCTTCGACTAACAACAGTAGATACTCGCCGTGACATGCGATAACGCATCAAACAACGATGTGATGGTCCGCAAGCTGGAAGAAAAGGTACCCAGCTTTAATGGGGCAACCGCACGATTGCGCTGCTTCTTGCATATAACGAACCTTGTGGCCAAGTCGCTGATGCGGCTGTTTGATCCAAAGAAAAAAGATTTGGGGGACGTTGAACTGGCTGAGCTTGAGACAGAGTTGGAGGAAGAGGATGCGACAATGATTGCTCAGACAAGCGGTGAAGTTGATGGACAGGCAGTCGAGAATGACAATGCTGAAGGATGGGTGGATGAAGTTGAAGCATTGAGTGATGTTGAGCGGCGTCAGCTACAGGCATCGATTCGTCCGATCAGATTAGCAGTTGGCAAGGTGAGCGAAAACACTTACCTGAGACAAGCTGTTAATTGCCTGGAACAGCTGCGCAAGCTGGCCTTCAAGGTTGTTCATTCGACGACCATTGTTCTCCCTGCTTGGAGAGAAATCTGCCGCGATCTTGAGCTGGAGCCCCGCCTGATACCGCGTGATGTTTCCACTCGCTGGAATTCGTGTTGCGATATGGTTGATGTTGGCGTTGACTACCGGGATGCAGTGGATGGAGTTACCCAGCGTAGGGACTTGGGGTTGAGGGCGTTTGAGTTGAGTGACCATGAGTGGGAAGTGCTGGGGGAGCTGCGCGATGTTTTGAAGGTCAGTAGTGGCCGCATGTTGGTCATGTGTTCCGTCAAACAAACAAACAAATGACACGTTTGCAGATTCTCAAAGACGCTACGCTCTACTTCTCGCGCGGCAGTACATACATCCCAACGAAAGCTACGAAAGAACAACCAGTTTGCATCCCCAATCTCGCATCCGTCATCCCTGCCATGGATCTCATGGACAGGGAATTTACCGGCTATGCTCACAGTCAATCTTATTCTGCCCCAATCCGTGCTTCCATGGAGCTTGCACAGAAAACATTAAGTCGTTACTACTCATCAACAGACAAGTCAGTGCTTTACCGCATCGCGATGGGTAAGTTATCCTTTGTTTTCTGAATCTGGTCTCGGACATTCATACATTATACTAGTTCTTCACCCACGCTACAAATTAACATACTTCAAGAACACTCACCGATTGCCCACCTGGATCAGGAATACAGAAAAACTCGTACGCGATACCTTTGAGCAGTCATATTCTGTGCCCGAAGAAGACTCTGATGTCGAGATACTGGACGCTGGCACTTCAACAGATGCCATGCAGAGTGCTGCTGTGCCCAACATGTTCGACCGTCTTGATGCTTTACCTCCTCCCCGATCCTCCGATCATCATACGGAGCTCGACCGCTACCTTACCACTGACGTTGAGCACGTCACAGATGCCATTGCATGGTGGCATGAGCACCGTGCCACATATCCTTGCCTTTCGAGGATGGCACTCAATTACCTTTCTGTCCCAGGTGTGCACTGCACAGTTGGCCTCGCATTATTTCTTTTACTGACATCTCCGCTAGCTACTTCAATCAATGTTGAGCGCCTCTTTAGCCGTGGCCGGCTACTTCTTTCACATGTTCGCTCTCGTCTGTCTGTTGATTCAACCAGGGCATTGCTATGCCTCGGTGCATGGAGCCACCTTGGGCTTGTCAAGAATGAAGACGTCCTCAAGGTTGGCGCGCTACCAGAAGTCGATGATGAAGATGAGACTGAGGGTGGCACGAACTTAGATTAGTTAGTAGTACACCTACATCTACATTGCACATGTATCTATGCTTTGCCCAGACTGTACCTACATTGTACTCAGACCCGCGGGTATACTCGTTCATACCCATTGTGGGTATGCCAACGGGTATGGTACCCGTGATACCCGTTGACCATACCCGTACCCGCTTGGCGGGTGTGGGTATGTAGTGCGGGTGTGGGTACGGGTTGAGCTATTCCCACCCATGGGTATACCCGTGACGAACCCTAGTGATACCTGCATCCTGGCCCGACCCTTATTATGGTGACAACCCACCCCCAGGCTGGACCATATATTATGGTGACAATTTCACACACAGGCCAGGCCATATATCATGGCAACACCCTGTAGTCCGGCCTGACCCCCGCTGGCCCATAAGATATGGCCGATTGTCAACCCCAGCTGGCCGTAAAATATGGCCTAACCAGGTACATGGGCTCGCAATACTCTGTACTCACACTGGGACTCCACTGTGCTGGTGGAGTCTTGTAGGTAAGTGACCAAGTGAGTTTTGTTCTGGGTCGAGAATACAGCATCATTCTGTCAGGTTATCTCTGTGCCTCAGTCGATTGAGTCGTGAGATGTATGTGAATATGAAATGGGGAACAAAAAGAGTGGTTGAGTGTTGTAAGTACTAGCATGCATATCCTTGGTGGATATGATATGCATGTAATCCATAGATGGACCGCCAAATCTACTACCCATAGAACAACGGATGAAAAAACGGCGCCTCACAGCTCCACCTCACCTATGCCATTAACACTGGCTTGGCAACCCTGAGATTCACCCCACCGCTCACCCCACCACGGGGCCAACGCCTTGATTTCGGTGCCAAACGAATGGCTTTGCAATGTTGTACCAACGTGTTCTGATGCCCGAACCAGGCTGGCGTGGGTCAGGGGGACACTGTATGACCCTAGTGATGAGATATCTGTTGGTGAGTCGAGTAGCGAGGGAAACCAATAATGATTTCAAGTCATCGTTACTCGGAAGCGACAGGCCAAGTGGTTTGTATAGTTTGGTAAAACCATCAGGGTAGTGGCATGCCGTCACAACGCCGCTCTCTCTGTGGTGCCCACCCCTTTCAGATATTTGGTGGTACCTAGGAGTGATGTTTGCCTTTAAAGAAAGTGACTTGAGGTCAGTAAAGAGGTTTCCTTCGCAGCAGAAGTCCTCGGAGTCCGTAAAGTGACCATAGTCTCCCAGCTGTTCTCCTCAGACTCAAACAGTGTTTAAAAGCTATGTGTACTCACATTTATATCATTGGGTGTGTATGAGAACTTCATGGAGACCCCATCCACAAGTAACTCGCAGCTATGCTGCTTACTCGGACAATGGCGTATCATAAGACCCCGCCAGTCACGGTCGTGATCGTCTGTTCCCTATTCGCAATATCAATCTTAATGAGATAGTAATGTAGGTGCACAAAAAAGAATCTACTTACATCAACATCGAAGCCTGTCCATTCACCCGATACATTACCGAATGCGGGATCCTGAAATAATTCAAGCTTAACTCCACACATTCTTGAACTGTTCCAGATGACGCAAGAAGTCTGCAGGATCCAGGTTGATTGAGGGAGAGGGGTTTCCATAATGCAGACCCGACAGCTTGCAGCTCCAGAGCGTGCTTTATTCATGGACTGTGCACACTCTGGCGCTCTCTTCAGCATTAAGTCATAGGGGATCAAAACAATTGCTCCAGGTTCCTCGCAATCGACATGTATCCAGTCCTGGCCGAACCAGTGTCCAAAGCCCACTGCGAAACGATTCCCTTGACCCTCGGAATAGATTTTGATGTCAAGATCGGTGCTGCTCAAAGTGAGCACGTTTCCTGTGACACTATTACTGCAGGTGAAGCCATTCTCGGTGATCGCACTGTCATCGATTTCGAATGAGTTGCGACGCGGCGTTTGGTATCCGAGAAAGACGCGACGCAATTCTAGAGCCCCCCCTTCATGACGTAGAGACCTTGGGTATCGATAGTAATTGGATTCCCAACAAACCAAATCGATGGCCACTGGTGGATCCGATGGATGAGAGCGACATGGCAGCAGGGCTTCGAAGACTGAGTCAGAGCCAACACGGGGACGGAGGAACAGCCAGATTTGGATGCCGCGATTCGTGATCGGGAATGTGCTAAGTCGATCATCCCCAACCTGTGGGAGTTCTTCTTCTGGGATATCATGTTTGAGATGTTCGACGCATTCATCTCGATTCATGAGTTTGATCTTATCGCAATCCTCGAAGAAGCTCGGGTCATCCGCAAGGATGCTGCCAGTCCGCACATTTGAGTTGCAACCCCACGCAAAGACGCTGTGGTCGTTCAACGTGCGAATGATTTCCAGCTGAAGACGCTGAAAGGCCTTCTTCCCCTCCCCATACAACATCGGCATGTTCACGTCCAGCAGACCCATCAGCGAATAAGCCCTGTCCTCCACTCGAGTCGTCGTCCGATTAGCAGCCCATGACATGATTTGGGCAACGCACGGACGGTTTGAGGAAAGTCCTTCCTTCAGTATGTGCTGTGGAACTCGAGTGATCTTTTCCAAGATAGGTGAAAGTGACCTCTTGTCACCGATGGGACGCCAATCCCTGTTGAAGAACTGGACATTATTCGGCGCTATCATCTCTTGCAGTGTCCACCCACGCGAGAACCACTCTGGCCAGCCCTTTGACTCGGGATACCTTCCATCATCCATCACAATGGGAAAGGGACCGTGAAGGTCGTGGAGGTACGCATAACATATCCTTGAGTTTTCGTACCACCGGTACATGGAATTGATAGCCTCCGATAGCTCTGCGCTGCTTCGCTTGTCGATACAGCAAGTGTCAACCCACAACCACTTGTACCCGTCCTTCTTCGCCTGCTCGCAGCTCTGGAGGATCTTTTGATAGCCACCACGCTGGCGAATTTCAGTTCTCTCCTCCTTGTCCATCTTCGCGAGCCCGACTACCTCGTTATAATCCACTTCTTGCTCGGTCCACCGATGGGATAGGATCGCGTAATCTGTTACTTCGTCATCACCAAACTCGAGGACTTTGGCTCGACGGTCAAGTCTCTTTCCCTCTCTAATCAATACCCCCCTTTCAAGAAACGCTTTTACATTGATCAAACGCATGCTGCACAAGTGCATGTCAATCTTGGCATCAGCTGTAGATGGTATCCATACCTCCTCTAAATGAATTGTTGAAAATATGGTGATACAACTAGGTCGTTCTCTTTGGTTGGTTAGCATCTTTTTTTCCCGGAGCTTATGAGGCTGCGGCCCGTACTTAACACAGCCAGCAACTGAGCGCTCAACGGCATATTATCAAGTAAGATGTCTTTTTTTCGAATCAGCATTTATAGTCCTCAAGGCCAAGCCCTACGGTAGACTTTACGTAAGATGCCTTGCCACGCGACTGCTGAAATCAATGACCATTGTGCTTGACAGACGCGTTTTCAGTCATCGTTCGGTTCCTTCTCCATAAGGTGTTGATTTATCTTCGCATAGTTGCCCAGACTACCCCCGAAGGGGGGTAGTCTATAATCTGTGTGCGAAGAGAGGTATCCCGGGCGGTCAATCTGTTTGTCGTGTCCGTCGGACGCGCCTCTCCTAAGATCGAGGCCGCGTACAGTACACACAGGGACAGGTAAAGGGGCGGGTTAGGGTGTGCGGTTTCGAGCCTGCGAAAGCTCTCGTCAGGGGACTTAAACCGCTACCCCGACCGCCGCCCTTCCAGGGCTGTTTAGGTGAATTACCATCTACCACATACGAGGGGAGTAGGCCGAAGCGTGTGAGCTGGCAGCGACCCAACACAAGGATGGTCTGAAAAACTGGGTGAAAGCGGGTGGGGACAAGGAGGCTTCTTTGTCAGCGAAGCCAACAGCACTCGAGGCTGTTCCCACAGGCCAGCCGGGCGAGAATGTCCCTTTCAGGAGCACGCCAGCACTTTTCTCGTCCCCGTGCAGCACCACACTGGTACTAGCCAGTGTGGATCCTCTCTTGCCATACCGCTGAGGGTATCCGACGAGTGGCACAGATTGAGTGAGATCGGACGAAACAAAAGTCCCTCCATATAGTATAGCGTCCAACCAGAAAATACAACTGAAAGGTAGTCATGTAGGGATGGGCATAAAATGCTCCAACCGTTGCATACCACTCCAATAGGCGCAGGGTACATCTGCCATCCACTTACAGGCGACTGCTCAACCTCGCCTTGGCATACTCCTTCCCCACCCTCTTAATAATAGCCAGCCTTCCGAAACCTCTCATGTCGATATAAATAGCAACGATATTCTTTGCTGTCCCGACCACAAACCCAGCCCTACGTACAGCTTCCGGGCCGTATCTGCACCACATAATTCACACATCAACACCATACACCTATTCATCAAAGAACGAAGGACGCACTTGTGTTCGACAGCCCGGGCGAGATTATCCCCGCCCACAGAAACGATCCGCTTCACGGACGAATCCATAGTTTCCAGTATCAGATCCGCCGAGAGTAGCAAGCAGTGGCGGCGGAGGTGGTGAGCCCCTGGCGGATGTTCCTGGCACAGGGGCTGGTTGTGGCGATGGTGTGGACGGCGCGCTCTGGCGCGGCGGTGGATTAGTGGGCCTGCTGTAGCTGAATGTACTCGATAACGGTGATGGCGTGCGAGGAGAGAGGGGAGGTGTGAGTGAGGTCGCAGACGCAGACGATGAAGGAGGATGGGGCGAAAAAGGTGAGGAGTTGATTGGACCGGTGCAGGCGTGGTTTTCTGAACGGCACGTTCGATCATGCTGTGGATGAGCCCGACTGTCTTGGAGCTGGTCGTGGCTGCTTGTACACTCAGTGCATGGACTGTTGAGAGTCCCTTTTGTGCGTTCTCGGAGGTGAGGAACATCAGTGCACGGGGAGGTGCTGGTGCCGGTGCTCCATTTGCAGAAGCGAGTGGCGTGCTGTTGGCGATGTAGTAATCTGCCGCGGAAGTGATCGTGGTCAGGAGAAGTTCTGTCGTTCCAGAAATGACGCGGCTACATAACACCGTATCCAGACACCCGTCTGTGTGTATAGAAGGACATACCTGACAAGTGACGCCGAGTTGGTGATCCAGTCCCGTTCTTCTGAGGGGATCACGCGTGCAAACACTTCTTGTGCATTATCACCCGCAATCTCGATGACTACAGGAGCACCTTCTGCTCCTGGAGTGCCCAGTGAGGAATCTTCATATATCCGTAACTTGTGATCGAGCTCTCCGACTATCTCGCCTGTATTATCATCTACGAGGACCAGTCGTCCTCTCGTGGCTTCATGTGACACAGTCTGGTCCGGTACTTTTCCCATCTGCGATACAGACGAAGCTGGTTCCGTGAAATCGGCATACTGTGCGAATATACCGTGGAGGGTGTTCTGGTCCTCAAGTACCATCGCTTCAGAGGGAGCGGGAGTAGGGAGTA